>JAQIFY010006046.1:0-10601 GCA_028533085.1 Varecia variegata
GAGATATTGTGGGTTTAGTTCCAGACCACTGCAGTAAAGTGAAAATATCACAATAAAGCAAGTCACATGGATTTTTTGGTTTCTCAGTACATATAAAAGTTATGTTTATACTACACTGTAGTCTTTTGAGAGTGCAATAGCATTTTGTCTAAAAAAACAATGCACTTACCTTAATTAAAAATACTTGATTGCTTAAAAAAATGCCGGTGACCATCTGAGCGTTCAGTTAGTCATACTCTTTTTGCTGGTGGAGGGTCTTGCCTCAGTCATGGCGGCTGCTGACCGACCAGGGTGGTGGTTTCTGAAGGTTGGGGCGGCTGTGGCAATTTCTTAAAATAAGATGACAGTGAAGTTGGCCGTATCAGTCGACTCTTCCTTTCACAAAAGATTTCTCTGTGGTGTGTGGTGCTGTTTGATAGCATTTTACCCACAGTAGAATAACTTTCAGAATCGGACTTAATCCTTCTCAAATCCTGCTGCTGCGTCATCCACTAAGTTTATATAATATTCTAAATGCTTTATTGTCATTTCAACAATGTTTACAGTGTCTTCACCAGAAGTAGATTCTATGTCAAGAAGCTACTTTTTTTGCTCATCCCTGAGATGAGCAAACTATTCAACTCTTCAAGTTTTATCATGAGATTGAAATAATTCAGTCCCGCCTGCAGGCTGCATTTCTAATTCTAGCTCCCTTGCTGTTTCCACCACTTCTGGAGTGACGTCCTCTACTCAAGTCTTGAACCCCTCAAAGTCATCCATGAGGGTCAGAATTGACTTCTCCCAAACTCCTGTTCATGTTGACATGTTGACCTCCTCCACCCATGAATCACAAATGTCCTTAATGGCATCTAGAATGATAATTGCTTTCAGAAGGTTTTCAATGGACTTTGACCAGATCCATAAGAGCAGTCACTCTCTCTAGCAGCTGTAGCCTTATGGGATGTATTTCTTTTTCTTTTCTTTTCTTTTCTTTTTTTTTTTTTGAGACAGAGTCTCGCTTTGTTGCCTGGGCAAGTGGCATGGCGTCATCATAGCTCACTGCAACCTCAAACTCCTGGACTCAAGTGATCCTCCTGCCTCAGCCTCCAGAGTAGCTGGGATTATAGGTGTCTGCCACGATGGCCAGCTAATTTTTCTATTTTTAGTAGAGAGTGGGGTCTTGCTTTTGCTCAGGCTGGTCTTGAATTCCTGAACTCAAGCGATCCTCCCACCTTGGCCTCCCAGAGTGCTAGGGTTACAGGGGTGAGCCACTGTGCCCGGCCAAGGAATGTATTTCTTAAATGATAAGACCTGAAAGTCAAAATGACTCCTGACCAATGATCTGCAGAATGAATGTTGTGTCAGCAGGGATGAAAACAACATTAATCTCCTTACACATCTCCGTCAGAGCTCGAGGTGACCAGGTACATTGTGAATGAGCGGTAATATTTCGAAAGGAGTCTTTTTTTCTGAGCAGTAGGTCTCCATTGAAAATATTCAGTAAACCATGCTGCAAACAGATATGCTGTCATCCAGGCTTTGTTGTTCCATTTATAGAGCACAAACAGACTAGATTTAGCATACTTCTTAAGGGCTCTAGGATTTTTGGAATGATAAAGGACCATTGGCTTCAACATAAAACCACCAGCTGCAGTAGTCCCTAAAACGGGATTCAGCTTGTTCTTTGAAGCCTTGAAACCAGGCATTGACTTTTCCTCTCTAGCTGTGAAGGTCCTATATGGCGTCTTCTTCCAATAGAAGGCTGTTTTGTCTACATGGAGATCTGTTGTTTAGTTTGTAGCCACCTTCATCAGTGATGTTAGCTAGATCTTCTGGATAACTTGCTAGAGCTTCTCCATCAGCACTTCCTGCTTCACTTTGTATTTATATGTTATATAGAAGGCTTCTTTCCTTAAACCTCATGAACCAACCTCTGTTAGCTTCCAGCTTTTCCTCTGCAGCTACCTCATCTCTCTCAGCCTTCATAGTATTAAAGGGAGTTAGGGCCTTGCTCTGGACTAGGCTTTGACTTTAAGGGAATGTTGTGGCTGGTTTGATCTGCTATCTAGACCACTCGAACTTTCTCCCTATTGGCAGTAGGGGTGTTTTGCTTTCTTATCATTTGTGTGTTCACTGGAGTAGCACTTTTAATTTCCTTCAAGAACTTTTTCTTTGCATTCACAACTTGGCTAACTGTTTGGTGCAAAAGGCCCAACTTTCAGCCTGTCTTGGCTTTCAACATGCCTTCCTCACTAAGCTTAATCATTTCTAGCTTTTGATTTATGACTCTTCCTTTCACTTCAAAACTTTGAGGCTATTGTATGGTTATTAATTGACCTAATTTCAATATTTTGTGTCTCAGAACCGGGAAGCCAGAGGAGAGGGAAAGATAGGAAACAGCTGGTCAGTGAAGTAGTCACCACATGCACATTTATTGATTAAATTTACTATTTTATATGGGCCCCAAACAATTACAATAGTATTAGGAACATCAAAGGTCAATAGGCAGAGATCACCATAATAGATACGTTATAATAATAATGAAAAAGTTTGAAATGTTGTGGGAATTACAAAAATGTGACACAAAGACATGAAGTGAGCACCTGCTGTTTGAAAAATGGCACTGATAGACTTGATAAATAAAACAAAGTGTAGGCTGGGCGCAGTGTCTCACGCCTGTAATCCTAGCACTTGGGAAGCTGAGGTGGGCGAATCGTTTGAGCTCAGGAGTTCGAGACCAGACTGAGCAAGTGCGAGACCCTGTCTCTACTAAAAATAGAAAGAAATTAGCTGGACAGCTAAAAAAAATATATATAAAAAAGTGCCGAGCATGGTGGCACATGCCTGTAGTCCCGGCTACTTGGGAGGCTGAGGCAGTAGGATCGCTTGAGCCCAGGAGTTTGAGGTTGCTGTGAGCTAGGCTGATGCCACGGCACTCTAGCCAGGGCAACAGAGTGAGACTCTGTCTCAAAAAAAAAAAAAAAAACAACAAAAACCAAAGTGTAATAAAACAAGATATGCCTGTATATAAAACCACACAGCACTTAGTGTGATGCCTGGCACGTAGCTTTTATCTTTAGGAATAATTTCATGTAGATATAATTAAGCAGCATGAATGTATGGTTTTTTTCTACTTTGTTAGTTTTTTTATATGTGGTTCCGTGCATCTATGTGCTCTTCTTGATTATTAAATATTTTTTAAAAGTGACCTCATACTCTTTCACAATTAATATGCCATAATTCATTAACCATTTTCTCAATTCTTGTGTATTTCCTTATTGTAAAACAAAATCCTGCCGTATGCATCTTGGCATACAGCTTTGTTTCTTCTTGAGTGAAATGTTTGAATGAAAGGATATGTGAATTTTAAAAAATGAGATCTAATATATATTACCAGATTGCCTTCCAAGAGGATCAGTCATATGTCCAAAACAGTGTAAAATTTTCATAAAGTGGTATATGAGGTTTATTTTTTTCTGAAACCTTATATGTATTGGTTTATAATTTTTGCTAATAGTATTAAGTACCACCTCATGGTTTAACCTCATTGCATTTTCTCAATTACTGGTTGCTTAACTGATTCTTTCCTCCTGTGTCTCTTTTTATAATGTTTGATTGTCCTTTAGAGATTTAGAGGTTTATTTTATTTTATTTTTAGACAGAGTCTCGCTCTGTTGCCCAGGCTAGAGTGTAGTGGCATCAGCCTAGCTCACAGAAACCTCTAACTCCTGGGCTCAAGTAGCTGGGACTACAGGTATGTGCTACCATGCCCAGCTAATTTTTTCTATTTCTGGTGTAGAGATGGGGTCTTGCTCTTGCTCAGGCTGGTCTCGAACCCCTGATCTCAAGCAAATCCTCCTGCCTTGGTCTCCCAGAGTGCTAGGATTATAGGCGTGAGCCACTGCACCTGGCAGAAGTTTGTTTTAGAGATTTATATAAGCTCTTAGTATATTTCTAGGTACAATTTTTAAAAATTGTGATAAAATATACATAGCATGAAATTTACCATTCAAATCATTGAAAGTGTATAATTCAGTGGTGTTAAGTACAATCACAATTGTTGTGCGACTATCACTACTACTGTCCATTTCCAGAACTTTTTCATCATCCCAAAGTGAAACTCTGTACCCATTAAACGATAACATTCCCCTCTTGCCCCTAGTCCCTGGTAACCTCTATTCTCCTTTCCGTCTCTATGAATTTGTCTAGTCTAGGTACCTCATATAAGTAGAATGAGTTATACCTTGTGTCTGGCTTATTTCACTTGACATAATGCTTTCAAGATTCATGCATGTTGTAGCATATATCAGAATTTCCTTCATTTTTGAGGCCGAATCACATTCCATTGTATGTATATACCACATTTTGTTTATCCATTCCTCCATTGATGGGCATTTGGGTTGTCTCCACCTTTTGGCTATCTTGTGAAATAATGTTACTGTGGACATCGGTGTACAAATACCTGTTTGAGTCCAAGCTTTCAGTTCTTCTGGTTGTATACCTAGGAGTGGAATTGCTGGATCATATGGTAATTCTATGTTTAACTTTTTGAGGAACCTCCATACTGTTTTTCCACAGTGGCTGTATCTTTTCACATTCCCAGCAGCAATGCATGAAGCTTCCAATTTCTCTATGTCCTTGTTGACACTTAGTATTTTCAGGGTTTTTTTTGGGACAATAGCCATCTTGCCATCCTAATGAATGTGAAGTGTCTAGGTACAAGTTTTATGTGTTATATTTATGATTATAGATTCCCCCATATCACTGTTCTCTATTTTATTTTACCTTTGTGACTTTTGTAGAAAAGGAGTTAAAAAAAATTAAAAATAATTGTGCCTGAGCATTTTTAAAATGTGTGTAATTTCACCTTTTGCTTCAATAAGTGAAAAAGTTCTCTTGTCTGTAAATGAGGTAAATCTTTTTTTCTGTTTACTTTTGTTCCCTATGATGTTATGTTAAAAAAAATAAATATCCCCTTGGAATTTATAGTGACATGTGATATATGTATCACTATAATATATACTATCACTATAAATATATATATTTGTATATGACATATTATTATATATAGGGATATGTATATAAAATGAGAGCTAGGTCTAAGCTAATTTTTTCCTACATTGGGATCCTGTTATCACGGGACATTAAGGTAAACAGTTTCTTTTTTCACTGTGATTTTACTTAGCGTTTTTCACTTACCACATTTTTATATACAGTGAGAATTTATTTCTTGTTTTAAGTCCCATATGATTTTGATTATTGATGTGTTACAGTATTTTTTCAATATCTAGAAGAGCTAGTCCTACCTTATTACTTTTCTCTGTGATATTCTTAAATAGTTCCTAAATTCTCAAATTTATGAAAATTTTTGAATTCTTAGAAGCATGGTGGAATGTAAGTGGGAATTGCGTTAATCTATATATTAACTGGGGTAGGATCTAACCTTCCCATCACTCAGGTAACATGGTATGGCTTTGTACATTTTTAAGTTTCTCTCCTTTTTTCCCCATGTTTTAACCTTTTCTTTTTGTAAGCCTCACTCATCCCATTCCACACTAATTATAAAGTCTTTTTTCTATTTCTGGTTGCTCTTGAGGCAGTGTAGTTGCTTGTGTTTCGTGGGTGAGAGATACCGACTGCTTTACTGTGGATTGTATGTTAGGAGCTGACCTTCAGTAGAAAAAGCTTCTGTTGTTGGCAAGGCCTTCTACGTGCCTGTGTAGAGGCTGCAAAGACCTGAGCGTACGCCACGAGCTTGTGCCACCCCACACACACACCTAAGCATCTTGGCACACACAGCAAGCTGGCAGCGTGTCTAGGATTAAGAAAAAGTATTTCTAATTCCTGATCTTTTTTTTGGCTGTGACTAGATTATGTCTCAGTCCTGCATGAATATGAGATTCATAAAGTCAGAATGTTTAACCAACATCACAGAGGGAACCTTGTGAAGTACCCACAGTTGCAGGAACCAGAGCCTGTGCATCTTACTATGTTACCTGCATGGGAAGGAAAGCCCCCCGATTTAAATCCTGTACAGGAAGCCATCTGTGCCATCTTCATCTTCCTCTCCCCCTGTTTTAGCTCACCATGTTCTGGGTTTGAGTGCTGGTTCGCTACTTGCTGACTGCATGGCCCCTTTCTGAGTGGTCTCTCTGTGAGCCTCAGTTTTGTCTTCAGTGAAATGGGAATAATAGTATCTTGCTCATAAGGCCATGGGAGGATAAATGAGCTAATAAAAGTGAACTTACTAAAGGCAATGCGGGATCCTGGATTGGATCTTGGAACAGAAAAAGAGCATTAATGGAAAAGCTGGTGAAATCCAAAAAAAGTCTGGGGTTTAGTTAAAGTAATGTACTAATTAATTTTTTTTTTAGCTTTGACAAATGTGCCATGGTTATGTAAGATAGTAATATTAGGAGAAACTTGGTGAAGGGCCTACTGTCTTTTCAACTTTTCTGTATATCCAAAATTAATTCCAAAGTAAAATTTTTTTGTTTTAAAGAACCTGTTTTGCAAATGATATTGTTACACAAATACCGAGTGGTTTTATTTCAAATTTCTTTCTTTTGCTAGATTATTAGGCTTATTGAGCAAGTATTTATTGAACAAGTATTTCTCAAATGCCATTTTGCTAAGCAGTATGGACAGTGTAAAGAAATGTAAGATAAGGCCTCCACCCTGTAATCTCCTCCAGGGAAAAAAGTTGAAAACGCACCTCAGCTAAGTACAACACAGCAGATGTCACGGGCTGTGTGGCTGAGTAGCCGAGACCACAGGTACTGTGGGGTCCACGAAGGTGGACGCTCGCTCTGCAGAGGTGGGAAGGGCATCTGGGAAAGGGGCTGATGTGAGCAAGGAGACAGAGCAAGAACACAGGAGTTGGCGAGTGGAAGTAGTGAACAGTGAGTGCCCTTGCTCTCAAGAGGGGTGCAGTCTTTTTGGGGAGATAAGGCGTATGTATCAAGTAAATAGGATTAAAAGTTAGAGGACATTGGCTATAGTGAGGACATTGGCTATAAACTTAAAGTGTAAAATAACAGCAGTTCTCTAAGGCATGATGAAATTATAACCCCTTGTCTTTGACAGTCCAGTTTTTCTCTCTATGTGAAGCCCCGTCATGCTTGAGTATGGTGCCCTGTCACTGGTTTACCAGGGTGACCATGGGCCAGCAACTAGTTGTCGGAACTTAATTTCTTGTAACTATAAACTGTGATGGGGTGGATTTCCCCCTGAGGTTCTTTCAAGCTCTCACAATCGTGTATACACACACAGACACACACACACACACACACACACACACACACACACGCTTTGAAAGCAGAAGAGTATAAGCATGGATACAGAAAGCTCGTCAATGCTAGGATGTCTGGCTTTCATATTTCTGTTGCCAAATCTGAACTCCAGGTGCAGCACAGACTCTTAAATGGCTGAGCTACTCTGGTCAGTCAGAGGCTCCTGGATAACCCCAAGGACATCTGCAGTCTTGGTGGGAACCCTTCTAACTGGATCTGCAGCTGCATGAACAATCAGATCCAAATGGTGTCGGTGGGAGGGTCTTCTCCATCAGCATGCCGTAGGGTTCTGCTTTTGTTCTTCTCCTGGTCAGCAATTTCATGGCAATTATTTTAAATAATAGTACATGTATGTTATTAAAACTTCAAATCTATAAAAGGTTAAACAGTATAAAGAATGCCTTTTACCTATTCTGCCAGCCTTCCAGTTCCTCCCTAGAGGCAGCCACTGTTGTCTTTCTTGTGATTCTTCCAAAGATGTTTTTTGAATATACAAGGGTATGTGTGTATATTCTTTGAAAACACACATGTGTACATATACAGACACACACAGACACACACAAATGATAGCACATTATGTACATTGCTCTGCACTTTCCCATTTAATAATTATCTTTGAAGTTTTCCATAGTACTTGAAGCCAACTTGAAGAGCTCTGTGCCCCTCACCTCCTCCAACTAAGTCTAGCCAAGGATGGGGACCATTTTAGTATCAATAAGAACATTATCGCAGTGGATTGAAACATTTTAAATATGCTTAAATCTAGTATCTCATAAGGATTTTTAAACAAAAAAATAACTTCATTGTTTATTTTTAGAGGATACAAGGAAATCAGCTCATTATTCTGAAAACTGGCAAAGGGAAAGAATCAAGCATTTCTCCTGATTTTCCTTCCCAGACTGAATCTCAAGGTAGCCAAATGGTTGATAAGAGGAAGTTTCTCTTGATGGAAGTATTCCAGCTAATAAGCAAGGAGGGCATGATAGAATTAGGGTATTACGATTTCACAACCTTCAAATGAATTATTTAATTATGTAAGTCTACTTCTGAACTTTCTTGTTTATCTACACCTTCATGCATCAGTACCACATTGGTTTAATTGTTGCAGCTTTACAGTATGTTTTAACACTTTAAAGAACAAATTCCTCCTATATGTACACATAACACTCTTCTTTAGAATTTTCGTGGCTATTCTTGCATATTTCAGTTATCCTTATAAATTTTTAGAATAAATCCATCTAGCTCTGCAAAAGTCATGATATTTTCAAAAAATTGGAATTGAGTAAAAATTTATAGATTTGAATAGGAAGAATCATCATCTGTTGTGTTTTACTAGCTCGGCTGAGATCGCATGGGAATATAAATATAAAGGCATGCGTTTCTGTTGGGGAAACATTAATTGCACAAGATTTAGTCATTTATTAAACAACTAACTTAGCCTGTATGCCAAACAGTATTTCACGTAATGGGGAGAAAGCCAGTGAATAAATTGTAGGCAGTTTCAAGCCTGAGGCTCATGCCCATTTGTTAAGATCAAGCTTGGTATCCATCTCATCTTGTGAGGAAATATTATTTTCAGCGGACCACCAGTCTTCTGTGAGCCAATAGGATCACGTGGTTACTCAGAGTTTTTATAATGTTGGGTTGAATTAGAGGATGTGCAGAGAGAGAGAGAAGTAGAGTGAGTGAGGGGTGTAAGCTCTGGAGCCAGACAGCAGGGTGGGAATTAGATGCTCTAGCACCTGGGCAGTTTTTTTTTTTTAGCCTTTCCAAGCCTTACTTTCCTCAACTGTAAAATGGGGGGTACCGGTTGTACCTTGTGGTGTCAGATACAATTTGAGAGGTTTGTGTGAGGCTTAAATGAGATAATCCAAAGTGCTTTGCACCTCGCCTGGCACATACCAGTGTTCCACAAATGTCAACTGGTATCATTTAAATTGCTGATCTGATTTTGCTGGTCTAGTGGTATCTGATTTATTACATTCAGGTCCTGATATCATCAGTTGGAGAGGCAGTAGAAGAAGATACGTAGAAGAGGGCAGCCAGGTGGTAAGGAAAGGGGTGGCCTAGAAACATTTAAGACATAGTAGGCCTTTTTACTGGAAAAGAGAAGACTAATGAGAAACAGTGGCCAAATACTTACTTTGAATTGCTTTGGGGATAGTGGTGGGGGGACTCAGGCCAGCTTGTGGAATTCGGCTTAGGATAAGAAGAAACTTTCTGGCAAGTTCATCTGTTCACCAGCGGGATGATTCTGTAGTGAGCTCCCTGTCGGAAGAAGTGTTCGAGAAGAATCAGAATAGCCATTTGTTAGGGAAACTACAAAAAGAAATTTTGAATTAAGAAGCAGCTGAGGCTAAATGGTGACTAAGGAGCTTTCCTATGAAATTCTAATGTAAATGCGCACATATGCAGTCACATATGTGGAAAATTCTCTGCATATGGCTTATACATTTTCAAAGAATCACAGTCCTTTGAAACCTTGTTTGATCCTTTTTTGAGTTAGAGGATATTGTAATGCCTTGGGGTCCTTGTGACCATAAGTGATCATCAAAGAAGTGAAGAAATGGGGAAATAAGGAGACTTGGGGACTAGCTTATTTCACTTATGTTTCTCTGTCTATTGTTATCTCAGAGACAAGTCCCTTAGCTTTTGAGCTTCTTCTTTTTCATCTAGAGTATTAATCCTTGCTTCCTACTCTGAGCTTGAGTCTTTAAAGGAACAAGCACATTATTGTAAGTTTTCTGTCTCTTACGGTGTACGGAGGTTTTTGAAGGAAGGGTGCTATTTGTGTCTAGCAGACAGGTGGTAAATTTAAAGAAAACGGTGTGACCCTATAAACTTGGCCTTGCTCCATTTAACACCAACACTTTCCTGTTACGTTCTTCTTTCCTGCTATTTTATTGCAATGAATGTAACCATAGTATGTTAGAAAGACCTGATAAAGTTATATAAAAGAGGTAGTATTGAATATATTTATTTCAGATTCATCTCCTGATTTTTTTTTTTTTTTTTTTGGGCAGGCACTATTAACTTGCTGTAATTTCCAAAGTTATGTTTTGTAAAACTTTTTGCTGTTGCCCGATACAGGTAGGGTAACTGTGTTACCCTACAGCCTAGTTGTAGATACTGTGTTAGCACATTAAATGAAAAGCCTCATAAGTATGAACAAGATTCTCATTCTTAGTTGAACTTTAAAGTATGATTTGTGCATCTTCAGTGAATGATGAACCCACAGCAGCCGCTGATGCTGAAGAAACTTCTGTTGTTGGCGTGACATCCCTATCTGCCTCAGCCTTGAGCGTGACCCCGAACCCCAACACGACGTCT
>JAQIFY010006047.1:0-10600 GCA_028533085.1 Varecia variegata
TTTGTACGGTTTCTCCACCGCAAATCTAGTTTTTTCCCTCTCTTCTCATACTTCAGTCTTTGGAAGGAAGTCCTATGTATAGCCCACACTTAAGAAATGGAGAATTATGCTCCTCTTTGAGGGCAGAGTATCTACACAATTTACTTTGAATTCTTCTGTGTGGAAAATTGATCTGTCTTTCCTCATTTATTTATTAACATATTTACTTATATCATTGTAGAATCATGGTTACTGATTTTATATTTTGTTATATGACAATATAACATTGTTTATTTTGTGTTCAAGTTGTTCCAGCATTGCCATTAGGGACTCTGAAATACCTGAAACTGAAAGTTGGCTTATGTGTCTCTCTGATATATTCCCTAAATGCATTTTGTTTGTTTTTATTTTAAAAATTTCTTACTTTCTGGCACTATAAGGTGCCCTACACTTGTGTATTTCCTGCCACAATCCTAGAATCTAGAATTTCTCCAAGGAGCAGCTGGAGGTACTTTTAGTAGAAACTGTGATCTGGGTTAGATACGCTCGTTCCTACTGGGGTGTCATTGCTTTTAGTCCTTTTCATCTAATAGAGGAAAAAGCATGTGTTTGTATACTAAGCTGTGTGTATGCACATGTCTATATGTAGCTATCCTATCTATTTTGAGATAAACATGAATTCATACTGATCTTTCTAGCTCTACTTCACAAGTATGTGACTCAATCTGGCCTCCTCCACTTGCTCAGCTGTAACCTCACACTTCAGTAGAGAGAAAGTTGGCTCCCACCTTCCCCAGCCTATTTACTTGAATGTTCAATTCCAAAATACATCAGAGTTATTAATCCATACCCCTATTTCAAACAACTGTGTCAAAGAGAGTTCAGGGCTTATATGTAGTTTTTTCTTTTTCTTTTTTGTCATTAGTCTTACAGATTTCACTCATATCTAAAGCGACTTAAGTCAGCACCATTTCCTCTGCACCCTTTGGTGGGTTTTTTAATAATGTATAACACAGTTAGACTTTCTTGTTGCAGTATGAATGTTTTCCTGGATTTCCTGAATTCTTAAATTATTTAAAAAAAATTGCATATGTTAAGTTTATTTTTTATGCTATAAAGTTCTATGGGTTTTCACAAATGCATACTGTCATATATCCATGATTACATACAGAATAGTTTCATGCCCCCAAAATTCCCTGTGATTCACCTATTCAACCCTTCACCCTTCTCTCCTCCTAGAAGCCACTGAGTCTTTGTACTTTTCATATAAGCTTTAGAATAAGTTTGTTCATAACTTCAAAATAGCTTTCCAGAATTTTTGTTAAGATTGTGTTGAATCTACAGATCAAGTTGGGAAGAATTGACATCTTAAAGATATTAATCCTTCCAATTATGAACACAAGACATCTCTCTATTCATTCAGGTATTCTTTGGTTTCTTTCATAAAAGGTTTATATTTTCTGCAAGATGATCTGGTACATATTTTGTTACATTTACACCTATCTTATTTTTGGTGCTATTGTAAGTGGTACTGTTTCTAATTTCAAATTGTAATTGTTCACAGCTGGCATATAGGAAAGCAAGTGGTTTTTGTACATTAATATTTAGCCTTGAAACCTTGCTATAATTGCTTGTTAGTTACAGGAACATGTTTGTTGATTTTTTTTTTTTATTTTTTTTTTTACTTTTCTACATAGCCATCTGTAGAACCAAGATAGTTTTAATTCTTCCTTCCCAATCTATTATCTTCCTATTTCTTTTCTTGTCTTATTGTACTAGCTAGGATGGCCACTGCGATGCTGAATAGTAGTGGTAAGAGGGTACATCCTTGCCTTGTTCCCAATCTTAAGAGGGAAGAATCTACTACTCACCATTGAGTATAATGTTAGCTCTAGGTTTTCTGTTGATGCTCTTTACCAAGTTGAAGAATCTGCCATTCAGATGCTTTTTTTTAAATGAAGGGTTAAGTATCATCCTTGAAAATAAACAAAGGAAGTTTCTCAGAATTAATAGAAATTTACTCCATTCTAGTTAGGAAAAACTATTTCCAAAAAATATATCTTTGAAATCTTAGCTCATTTCTCTCTTTTTTCATGAAGCTCTTTCTGAAATGATGAGCTGATTGGCTAATAGCTCCTTCAGTTCTGTTAGATCATATCTCAATCACATCCAGTATAGCCAAGTTTGCTCTTCACTTTTCTGATAGGCCTATGAAAGAGGCTTTCTCTGAACTCCTTTATTCTCCCCTATAGATTCCAAAACCTTTATATAGTGTTTTGTAGGCCAGGTCATATTTCAGCACCATGTTCCTGAAATATACCTTCCCTCCTTCCTTTTTTCTTGAAACTATGGGATACTGAAGCTTAGTACAAAAAAAAAGTAGGTTTAAAAACTTGTTATAACACTACCAGCTAAGTAAATGGGGCTATTTATTCTTTCTGGTCTGTAATTTCCTAGGAGATGATAATTTTCTTTTTACATTATTGATAGTTTTGAATACTATAGACAAACTGATATAAAATGTCTGATACATAGCAGACTTTCAATAAAGGTTAGTTTTTTCCCCTTCTATTTTTAAGCACTTTAATACGCCTAAACTTAATCAACCAAAAGTGTCATGATGGTAATGTCACATTCTGTGGCAACTTGCTCGGATAGTTAGTTTTAAGATCTCTAATGCAAAAACTGTTCTTAAGAAATGGAGATGGTCTTGGAATATTAAGAAATGAGACTTCAGGGCTCTTAAAGACTAAGACATTTTTTACAAAAAATTTTATTAAAGTCATTCTTTGAGTTCTCTTGGATGATTGTCTTGGAGAGCCAGACCAGGAGGCAATGATTTTTAAACAGGAGTTTAAAAAGTGTTCAGGGATGTTTGCATGATTGGGAAAGGAGTATGAAAATTTAAGTGTGGGGAGGTGTGGTAAGAAAGGAGAAGTGGCCACAGTTACTCACTATTAAATTGGAACTAAGTGATGAGCACACATGTGCATAGAGGGAAGTAAAATTCAGTGGAAATCAAATAGCAGGGAGGGAGGAGGAAGGGATGGGGGAAAACCTACCAAATGGGTACAATGAACACTATCTGGGTGACGGGCCCACTTTTAACCCTGACTCAAGCATTACAAAATTTTGATCCATGTAACCAAGATCATTTGTATTCCAGTAATACTTCGAAATAAAATAAAAAAAAAAAGAAAGCAAGAGCAAGGGAATGGAATCTTAAGAGAAAATAAAACTGGAAATGTAGATTGGCCCAAAGAATAAATAAATTTGCCTGTCAGGAAATTGACTATGAACAGCAAGGAGCTCTTCTAGCACAAGTTATGGTGAGGATTTGTATGACCAATGCTTCAGTTATCTATTGCTAGATGATGAAAAACATTAAAATGCATCAGTTTAAAAACAACCATACATACTGGGAGATGTGGTTCATTGGGACCATCAATATCTACCATTATGGCTTATCTCTGGTTTGGAAAGAAATCTGGTGGCAGGGTAAAGAATGGACTGGGTCAGAGAGAGACTTGAGAATAGGATGCCAATTCTTTAGAAACCAAGACACACATACATATACAGGAATCTGTGTAAAAATTCTAAACCTGGATTGACAACTATAGTCCTAATAAATCTCATGAGATGAGGAAACAGTAATAGGAGTATATTTCTTTTGACCTATGATAACCAAGTCAGCCTTCCTTTTCTATCCTTTAGAAGTACAGGGAATCAGGATTGCAAAGAGAACTGAAATAAAACTAAGCAATATATTTTCTATATTAAATCCTTTCTAAAATATTGGCTTTATTTATTGTTTGATGGTTTGTTACTTTGCTTTATCCTTGTCACTTTTTTGTTCCTCTCCATTGTCTAACCTACTACCCTTCTCACCCCTCCCTGAGCCAAGGAAGTACATATTGACCTTAAGTCTGAGAAGTTTTTTAAAAGTAGACAGGAAATATGAAGAATAATCACAATGGTATTTTCTTCAGTACTTTCACAGTCAGTGTTATCTGTGAATCCTTCTTAGTAATCAATCACTAGCTTAGGTGAAAAGAAATTTATATTGCTCTAAAGCTTTACATAAAAATTCTCCAAAGCCATACATGAATGACTAGGAAGTGCTCAGGATTGAACAAATTCAAATTCAGCTCTGCTAATAGGTATCTCGGTGATTTGTGGCAAGTTACCTAACCTCTATGGCTAAGTAGTAGCTCTCTTCATCTACAGAATGAATAGGCTGGACTTGATACATAAAGTCTCTTCCAGCTTTTATATCTTTTATAAGCATTAACTCTCCTTAGAAACCTTAGTAATGTGTTTCCCACGTGTTCATTTCCTGTATTTTTATTCACTTTCCTTCTAAATTTGGGTACTTGTCTTGTTGGTATTAAAATCAATAAAATACAGACTTCACAGGCCAGAAACCAAAAATCAGGAAGGACTGAAAATCTTATAAGATACTCAGATTAATGTTAAAGATGCTGTGGTTGCCCACAATCAGGGAAAATTTTGGATGAGTACCCAAGGGGCCAATACTTAACAGGATTTGGAATCCCACTATTAATCTAAATACACTTTCTGTAATAAATCTGTTATATCAAAGAATGGTAATACAGAATGGTAAAACTTTGCTTTTCTACTACATATAGTACAGATGTTACTTCTTTTAGAAGTTTAAAATTTATTTATATTTGTATATGCTAGGAGAAGCAATCATGAGTCTTACTGTGGATATAGAAACAAATTTGGTACAAAGGAAATACATGGTGTGTGAGAAGGGATTTAAGTATCCATATATTCCTTTCTTCCTTTATACATCACACATTTCTTGGATGTTTACTATGTGTCAGTCAGTGTGCTAATTGCTATACAGCAAAAAGTAATTAAGTTCCTGCCTTAGAAGTACTAACACTCTAGGAGCAGATACATGAATTACAAAAATAATGTGGTAAGTACAACAGGTATTATGGGGTACCTATAGAGAATACCTAATTGGGATTTAAAATGTTAATGAGATATCAGAAGAAGCTACATTTTGGCTAAGGCAAATTGGTGGATAATACTGTGCTTCAGGCAGAGGGAAAATCATACAAAAGTTCAGAGACCAGAGAGATGATGTTAGGGAACGGGGTAGATTTTAATCTAAGCTGAATATAGAATACAATGCAGGGAGTGATGTAGGGCTAGGCTGAAGATGTCAACAAGGAAGACCCTGAAGGATATGGTTAGCCACAGAAGAACATTTAATTCCATTCAGAAGGCACTGAAAAGCCATTCAATATCTTCGGGTGGTAGGATGTGGAGAAAACAGAAAGTTAGCAGGTTTCGTGCCCAGTTTTTCATCTTTAGCACTGGGGTTGCTGGTGGTGTCTCTCACTGAGCTATGGGTCCCATAAAAAAAAAAAAAAAGAGCAAACTAGGACTGATAGATGAGAAGAACAAGAGTTCAAGTTTTAGAAGTACTAAGTTTGGGGAGTTTTTGTGAGCTCTGAATGGAAATGCCAAGTAGGGAATTGGGCGTGGTAGTTATAGGACTCAGGAGGAAAGCATGAGCTGAAGGAATAAATTGGTGAGTGGTCAACATAAAGACAATAATGATAAGGACACTAAGTTCTTACTATGTTCTGGTTATTACTATAAGTGCTTTAGATATATTAACTCCTTAAATCCTCACAATAAGTCTTTGATGGAGATAATATTATTTTAATTTTGTAAATGAGAAAACAAAGGCACAAACTGGTTAATAAGTGGCAGAGCCAGGATTGGACCCAAGCACCCCAGCCCTAGAATCCATTCACTTACCCACTAAGGTAACTGAAGTTATAGAAAGACTGATAGGAGACCAAAGGAACATACATACAATGATGACAGAAGCAGTCTCAGAGAGGACCCTAGAGAACATCAATATTTTAGATATTGGAAGAAAAAGAAAAATATACAAAACGAGATTAAAAAAAAAAAAGAAGTGGATAGAGAGTTAGGAGGAAAAGTTTGTGTTACAACAATTCAAAGGGGAAGCATTTTCTAAATCAAAAGGAGTAGTCAATGCTATCAAATTCTGCTCAAAAGTCAATGATGATCAGTCCTAAAATGTGCTCATTGGGTTTGCCATATATAATGAGCCCACTGTGAAAAGTCTTATATGTCATGCTGAAGGGTTTCACTCTTGTTCTATGGTCCAGTGACTGTCTGCCTGGGTTTTGTGCATCAGAATTCCCTGGATGTGTTCTAGATATACAGATGCCTGTATCCCCAACCCAGACCCAATGACCTAGAAACTCCCGGGAGTTTCTAGGAGCATGGAGGGGAGCATGGAAACACTTTCAAAGCTCTGCAGAAGATTATGATGCTCATCCAACATTCACAGTCAGCACTTTTAGTCACTAGGGAGTCACTGATCACATGGGGCAGTGACATTATCACATCCATGTTTTAGAAAGATTTCTATTATGGTTGTATACCAGTGCTAGGGAGAAATAGAGACCAAACAATAGCTAAGAGATTTAAAGTTGAGTATCACATAATTTCCTAAACATGTATTGAGAGTTATAGCTACTCTGAATTTTATGTACTTTTTATTTTCTTGAGGAAGATTTTACCTTGAATTCCTGGTCCCTGAATTACTGTTATATTTGCAACATGAAAAAGCTTTTCATGGTGAATTTAAAATGACTTAGTTTGGACATTATGAAATTCAATAAAAAATTTTAGAAAGTCTGGGACATAGTTGAAAATAAAGGGCTTCCTTACACTATTTGTTTAGTTAGAAATGAGCTATTTTTCCTATTGCTTATGAATGACACTTTAATACATCTATAATTCTAAAAGCACTGGGGAGGGGTTCCAATTGAAAGTGTTGAGTTTATTTATTTATTTATTTATTACAAAGAATTACAAAGAATAGAGAGGAAAATGCATTGTTTTCTTTCTTTTCTGATGCTTTGCAAAAAGTCTTAATCGAGCACAGCTGTGATATGGCACAGACCTAAAACAGGAAATGAGTGTTCCGATAATGCTACATTTCCAAAGCACTTTAACGTCATGGTGAAAATACCAATAGCAACACCCTTTGAGATTAACTGCAAAGAGATGGATTTAATTCACCAAACTATTTCAGGAGATCCAATTTTCAAACAGAGATTCTGAAAAAGATCCCTTTTCTCTAAGCTGTCAGGATATACAAAAAATAAAAGTAAAAAGAGAGAGAAAAGAAAAAAAAAGTGAGTACAGAAAATACAGGAAAAGCCTGCTGTTCCAAGCAGAATTTTTCTTTCCTGTATTGTGGCTGCCAAGTACAATTTCACTTTTTTGATTTAAGAGCAATCTTCTCAGGATCACTTCTTCAGTGGGAATTCGGCCAGTGATGAAGTGCACGGGCTCTTGGACAAGGTTCTTAAGCACTTTGCAATGGTTCAGTTTGAGGAAAGCTTTTTTTCCATTGTCAACAAATGTTAAACCTAATAGTATCCCTATGTCACACACATCCTCTCCCACCGCCACCCCTTGTTCAACGCGCGGTTTATTTGCATTACTGACATAACTCTGACCCAGCGATCTTGTTGCTTGCAATGTAAGAAGATCTTTCTTTCAATCATTTGCCTACAGTGTTTTTGGTCACGGTCTATTGGGTTTCCATGAGCTGCAAAGTCTGCTCAAAATAGTAATATTTGTGTTCCCTATCTTTCAAACAGGCTTCATTGAAGAAAACAAGTAAAAATATTAGGACCATTTTAATCCTATATTTTTTGTTAGAAAAATGATAATTTACTTCAGTTTGAAAAGCATTTTTTGAGCACATAGAAAATTTCATGCACTGTGCTCTATGTTGGTAAGAAAGATCTACCCCAAATGGATAATAGTTTAGTGCAGGAGTCTGCAAACTTTTTATGCATAGGTGCCAAATATAAATATTTCAGACTTTGTGGGCCACAAATAGTCTCTGCCACACTTTTTTCTTTCTTATCATTTTACAACTATTTAAAGTATAAAAACTATTCTTGGCATACAGGTCATACCAAAGCAGACCCCTGGTTTAATGGATAAATAAATAACATATAAAAGGTGGTTTCATTTATAAGTGGAAAAAAATCGTTTGAGGTATATGAAATTGCAATAGTTGATCATTTTTTGATGACAAGTTCATATGATCTATGTATTAAGTTCAACATAACACATAAATTCGGGAAAACTGTATACTAACTATAATGCTAAATATAAGTGCATAAGTGAAGAAATTAATCAACGATACCTAGGAGTGATACAAGAAAGTAGACCACAAAACTGAAGCCAGTGGGTTCTTGTTTTGACGCAGGAAAGAATTCAAGAGCAAGCCAACAGGGTAACGTAAAAGCAAGTTTATTGAAGTAATAAAGAAATAGAAAGAAGGCTGGTTCATAGGCAGGGCAGTGGCTATCTCTCAGAACAACAAAGAGTAGCCCTTTGTGAGTTTCTGGGGCTTTATTTTATACTTTTTATTTAATTTCATGTTAAGCAGTGGGAAGATTATTCATAAGATTTCTGGGAAAGGGGTGGGGAGTTCTCAGAACCGAGGTTGCTCTCCTTTCTAAATCACATAGGGTAACTTCCAGGAGTGGCCATGGCATTTGTAGACTGTCATGGCACTGGTGGGAATTTCTTTTAGCATGCTGATGAATTATAACTAGGATATAATGAGTAGTGAGGGTAACCAGAGTCGCCCTCTTCACCATATTGGTTCTAGCTGGTTTGGGCCAGTTTCTTTACCATCTCCTGTTTTATCAGAGACCTTGGTTCAGGTCTTATGACTCCTTATTGAGCAGGGCCTGCCAGTTCCCTATCTGAGGAGTATCTCATCAGAAAGATGAATTTTGGTGTACATTTTGATAAGTAGATAGAGAAGAATGAGGAGTAGATGGAGAGAATTCAAGTAGGTAAACAATGAGAGTTGTGGCACCAAATCTCCACAGAGGGGCTGAAGCACAGGGTGTGTGGAAGATATAATGAGTAAAATTGGGCCACAATGTCCAGAGCCTTGTACAACTTGTTAAAGAGTTTAGACTTTGTCCTATAAGCAACACAACAGACAGAAGAATTAAGCAAAAAATAACTAAGATCCAGTCTATGTTCTAGAAATCTAACTTTATTTAGGTCCAGCTATTCTATATGGCACCTATATGCAAATTAGTAAAATGCATTCCTTTCTTAAGTCACTTTCCTTTTCTACATTGTAAAAATTGTTTTAATATACTGATTTTGTTAGAACAAAGCACTTTACTGTCATCTGCTGGAAATTTGCCATAATAAAATGTAAAAATGTATAATGTCTGCCATGTGAATGATACTCAGGAGATGTAGCATCTTTTGTACTAATTATATATATATATATATATAATATATATCTGGAAACAGCCATATATCTGGAAACAGTATAAAGTTAGTGAGGAGAAGAGTAACACTGAAGCAAGTAAGGAAGTTTTTTAATAATCCTGGGTCCAGGCAAAGAGATGATGGAGCACTAGGAAGTGGAGATGTTGGATGTTACAAACACAGAAGCTCTGTGAGGGATTGAGTGTAAAGATTAGGGGAGCGGGCGTAGCATTTATACAGGACTCTAAGAATTCTGTCTGAAAGAACTATGTGGAAAGCATTGCCTTTAATTGTGAGAGGAAATGCATGAGGAGTGGCAGGTTTGAAGAGAATTTGGAGAAATAAGTTTTGGAAATGTTAAGTTTGTGAAGTAAGTGTGAAATACACAGACAATTGCCAGTAGAAACCTAGAACTCAATAGAAGGATCAATGGCATTCATTTGATAGTGCAGAGTATAGAAATAGGAGAAAATCTGAAAGCAAAGGGAGGAATCTCTATGGGAAGAAGAAAATGAAATATGCAAAATTTGAGTATAAAGTCTGGAGGAAAACCAGATGGAAGGGATATTATAGATTCAATAAGGCAGAGAAACATTGCAGGAGTAACCATCGAGATAGTGTTCATCCTTCTGAGGGTAAGTCTGATGATCAAGGAGTTAGGAGGTCAATGGCTACCTTTGTGAAAGTGGTTTGGAGGTTGTGGTGAAGATAGAATTCAACTTTCTGGATGCCAAGGAGAGATGATAAAGGTTAGATTAGAGAGGATTAGAAGGGAGTATCAAATACTTTTTGCCTTATCATTTCAAATAGTCTGACTTTTGAAAGTCAGTAAAGGAGAGATAAATAACTGAGAAAGGAAATTGGGAGTTTTTGGTTTTGTTTTGCTCTTAGTAAGGATTGGAAAGTAATGACAAAAAGAAAATTGAATATATAATAAATAATTACATGCATGCATAATATGTGACAGATGAATAAGAAAGAAAAAAAAGACAATGAAACCACTTTAAAAGTTTAAAGATCATCAGAAGAATGCATGAAGTTATATAGCAGCATATGACTAATTGCCAAATGGTTAGCCTGGACAAGAGATGTTAGGTATTATTAGAACTTGCTTCTGTTTCCCCATCTGAGCAACTCTTGCTGCTTTACCAGGCTGTAGGAATTTGGAAGTTTAGAGGAAAGGAAGATGAGATAATATTTTCCACAGGGCTTAGAGATATTTCGATGAGGTTGAACCAATGGCCTGCTGCCATTTGTCCTTTCTGAAGCTACCTCC
>JAQIFY010006048.1:0-10600 GCA_028533085.1 Varecia variegata
TTATTCCCAAATGTGCACTTAGGCGATGATCAGGGAAACCAATTTTCTGGTGAGTACATTTGGTGCTTATTTTTCCATTCTTGGGATGCTTCACTTAATAGAATGGGTTCCAACTCTATCCAGGAGAACCAAAGAGGTGTCGTATCACCGTTATTAAGCAAAGTGTTAATAGTAGAGTGGTTGTATGTGTGGAAGGGAAGGGGAAGAGGAAGAGGAACTCCCTGTACTTTCTGCTCAATTTTTCTGTGATCTTAAAACTGCTCTTAAAAAAATAGTCTAGTAATTTTAAAAAGAACAGCAATAATCCCACTGAATTTCCAAATAACTTTTGTCTTAAATATGTTACATGAAATTTCATACTAAATTACTTTTCTCATCCTGATTAGTTATTGTGTTACTTAAGTTGTATTAAAGATAATATTTTTTGTTCAGAAAAGAACTATTGATGTTGAAATCGTAAAATAATTATTTGTGATCCACATAAGTGAAATGAAATTTTATACTAAATCATCAGATTGACATACTAGAAAGGAAGATAAAACATGCTTCCATAGAAGAGTCTTATTTTCCATTTAGAGTTTTGCTTTTCTTTCTTTTACAGACACTCACACATTCAGGGGAAGTTTGTGTTTGGTGGATGGAAGATTGCGCTTGTGTCAGCAAGATTTATCTGAATACCCCAGTAAGTGTCCCCGACAAATGGAATTTTTTAAATGTTGAATTCTAATCCAATCTACCTTTTCATATTGATATGTCAATAGTCTGTGGAAATACTTGCTACAGAGACCTTATCGCATTTTTACTTTATAGATTTGGAGTAATTCCTGTGTGTAAGGTGCATGCCACAGCCCAGAGAGTGGAACACAACATATTCTATTGGTTGTAGGAAAGGACAAGTTTTTCTGTGGTGGCAGTTATTTTTGAAACCCTAGTGGTTTACCTCTTACTCATGTTGTAATTCATTATGGACTGACGGGGGTCTCTCTTACACAGTTCCTCAGGGAGCTAGGCAGATGGAGCTTCCACCAACCAATAGCTCCTCAGTGCCAGGGCAAGAGAGTGCTGGAGAGTCTTCGTGGGGGAGGGAGGAGGTCTTGAATCAACAGTTAAGTGCTTTTGCTCAGAAATGAAATATCCCTTTGGCCATAACTGGTTAAATGGCCCCATCTAACTACAAGGGGATCAGTTAGAAATGAAAGAAAATTGCCAATCTAACCAGCTTAAGCCAAAATTTAAAAAGTGGGGGTTATTAGCTTAATCATCTATAAAGTACAGAACTTATCTGGCCTCATGTGTGCCCCAATCCAGCAGCTCAAATGACATATCAAGGACCTTGTCTTTCTGTCTCCACACTATGCCTTTAGTTTCATGCTAGGCCTCATTTAGTGGCACCCAGATGCCACAGGGTCCAACCTCACATCACACTATCAGGGGAGAGAAACGCCTACAGTAGGGGAAGGAAGAACAAGGAAGTTTCTCCTTTTCAGAAGGTTTGGTAAATATATTCTAATGCCTTAATAATGTCCCTGAGCTAATCACTATGGACAGGGAGACAAGAAATGCCAATCGGCATAAGCTGAGCCCTGGAAATGGAGTCAGAGCCATTGCACTCAATCCTGAAAATAGGGGAGGGATGGTTTTTCAGTGGATATTCAAGAAAATTTCCAGGAGAGCATATGGATGCTGAGTGGCAAACCACAACTGCTCACAACACCTGACACCATGTGATACCACTATTCATAGTGCATTTTACATAAAATAATATTACAGGGCCTGGTGCAGTAGCTCACGCCTGTAATCCTAGCACTTTAGGAGGCTGAGGTGGGAGGATCACTTGAGCCCAGGAGTTCAAGACCAGCCTGAGCAATATAGTGAGACCCTGTCTCTACAAAAAAATAAGAAAAATTAGCCGGACATGGGTGGTGCACTCCTGTAGTCTCAGCTACTTGGGAGGCTGGGGCAGGAGAATCGCTCGAGCCCAGGAGTTCAAGGTTGCAGTGAGCTATGATTGCACCACTGCACTCTAGCCTGGACAACAGAGCAAGCCCCTGTTTCAAAAACAAACAAAAATATTACAAAACATAAAAGGACCACAAAGCAACGGTAATGCTGTTTTTTTTTAAAGTTATCATCATTTGTTGCATTACACAGTTCAAGATGATATATGATTCTTGGTATTAATAATAGGTAGGGAAGTTTCAATCCTTTCCGTTTATAAAGTGAAAATCTCAATAATAAAAGACAAAGCATCATACCTTACATAAGAGGATTACAAGATGCCAAAGATACATAATTCAATGGGGTAAATAAAACTCTCTCTCAAAAGCAAAGATAAAAGTTCTTACCTAAAATATCATGAAATATGAAAAGAAACCCATAACCTATATGACAAACACTTACATGTATTCGCTTCTATTCGAATTACTAGAACTTGAAGAGATCTTACAAGTTCATCTGATCACAACTCCTTTTACAGATGAGAGACTTACAAATGCTCTTGTCCAAGGAGGGGTAATAGGCACCATCAGAAGGCCTTGGTGAACCTTCGTTGAGCTCCATACCAGGCAGGGTGCACTCACGTGGTTCAGCCTGCAGTGGGGGGATGCAGTGGTCTTCTTTGCTGGAGGATATGTCTGCCCTCCGGAGAATTGATCAGGGGATAGACCCAGTGTTGCTGAGGCCAGATCTCCCTGCCTGTGCCTGGAACTGTGTTGTCTTGGACTCTTCAGGCAGTGGTCCTTGGGGAACCCAGCCCAGCACCACAATGGCAAGACACTGGCCACTAGTGGTTTCCCTTGATGGCACCTGCGAGAGTACATAAGAGCCCTCTGGCTATTACTGTACGTTTTCAGACTAAGCCACTATTGTCCTGGAACGGAGGAGAATGTCAACTGATTATTTGGGGAACACACACCACATATGCACACCGAGAAAAGGCTTTCAGTTAAAAATAATAAAAGCCCACTCAGTTGTGAGACTGTGTGTATTCTCATGAGGCAGGACACCTGAATGCTCCTCTGAACTTTGTCACCAGCTGCAGGCAGATTGTTGCTCTTCCTGGGCCTCCATTCGCTATTTTGCAAAATGATGGTCTCATAAGTTCTTTTCCAGCTCTAACTTTCCATGATTGTATTCAAAATAATCTACAAAGTGTAATTATAGAAGAATAATTCTGATTCCTTAAGTATTGTGAAAACAAACTTATTCTCTTAGACATTATACTGTATATAAATAATCGTGAGATAAACAGGAATCTGTTATGCATTTTTCTGGTGACTGAATACATGATCCAATGATACAGTTATTTTCTTAAGTCTTCCTCAGTCAGACCAGCATCTCAGGATCTGCCATTATTCAGTAGATGAATGCTGATTTTAAAAATCACTAACATTCCACAAAAATGTACAAAAGATGCTAGAAAGTTATTTTAAATTTCTTACTATATTTTGCATTATTTTTGGTCTAATTGTTTCATGGTCATTTACATAGATATTGGTATCATCATTTCATCACCATTTAGGGATAAAAATGAAGCCATGATTTAAAGTTTAAGAAATCCATCTGTATTTTTGTCATTCTAATTTAGGCTGAAAGATTCCTGTGACTTCTTTTTTTTTTTTTTTTTTTTTTTTTTGAGACAGAGGCTCGCTTTGTTGCCCAGGCTAGAGTGAGTGTCATGGCGTCAGCCTAGCTCACAGCAACCTCAAACGCCTGGGCTCAAGTGATCGTCTTGTCTCAGCCTCCCGAGTAGCTGGGACTACAGGCATGCGCCACCATGCCCGGCTAATATTTTCTATATATATTTTTAGTTGTCCAGCTAATTTCTTTCTATTTTTAGTAGAGGTGGGGTCTCACTCTTGCTCAGGCTGGTCTCCAACTCCTGACCTCGAGCGATCCTCCCACCTCGGCCTCCCAGAGTGCTAGGATTACAGGCGTGAGCCACGGCGCCCAGCCCTCCTGTGACTTCTAATGCAATTGATTAGCTCAGGAATGTTGAGTCTCTAACGTGGAATAATGCACCACACATCACCTGCCACGCTTCTCGTTCAGCAGGCTTTTCAAATAAAAGGTAGAATTCTTACACGTAGGAGAGTGGGCTTCGTGCTCCGGCTCAGGTTTTGAAATGTTTATTTCAAACAGGCCACGGTTCTGGCTTGCTCTCCCTCCTCCCTCTGCGCAGCCGTGGGCACCGTGGAAGGCTCTGTCCACTTCATCAACATCCAGGATCCGGAATCCCCCCAGGTCCTTCACAAGGCCTTTCTCTCCAAATCGTCCGTGCAGCACCTCGTGTAAGTAACTCCTGCTCTGGCAGCAGCTCCGCGTCAGGCCTGTCCGTCGAGAATTCCAGTGAAGCCATCATTTCTATTAAGTTTTACGTGTTTCATTTGTTCAAATATTAACACATTCACTCAGTTCACCATTCACAAAGTAGAGAGGGGTGTACAGAGGAGTCCCCACCCTTGTCCCCACACACCCAATTCTCTTCCTGGTGACAGCCTGGTACCAATCTCGTGTCTCTTTCCAGAGATGTTTTATCCACAAACAAGGAAAAAGATAAGTACTTCCTTTTATTCATATGAATAATCATAAAGCACTTACCTAAGTGTGCCCGGGCACCTCTGTTGTAGTAATTCCATGAAGTACACGCTCTTCTTGTCTCCATTTTACAGCTGAGGAAGATGAGGCACAAAAAGTTTAAATAACTTGTTCAGTATTACACAGATAGTCAACAGCAAATGATAAAGTTTGAGCCCAGGCAGTTGGGTTCCAGTCACTCACTGCCTTTGCTTTTAAGGTGAGAAAACTTTATACAATGTTTGTAACTCACTTTTTATTCACTTAATGGTATATCTTAGAGAATGTTTTATATCCACATAAAGACCATCCTCATTTTTCTTTTTAGCCCCATAGTATTGCATTATGTAAATACACCATCGTTTTTTTAAAACAGTATAATGATGGACATTTAGACTATTTCAAATCTTTTGAAGCAATATTTATAAGACGACTACAGAGACATTGGATTTGGACTTGTGTGTTGCTATTATTGTTACTTTTCTTTTCTTTTTTGGAGACAGGGTCTCACTCTGTCACCTGGGCTAGAGTGCAGTGGCATCATCACAGCTCACTGCAACCTCAAACTCCTGGACTCAAGTGATTCTCCTGCCTCAGCCTCCCAAGTAGCTGGGACTACAGGCACATTTCACCATGCCTGGCTAACTTTTCTATTTTTAGTAGAGACAGGGATCTCTCTCTTGGTCAGGCTGGTCTCAAACTCCTGGCCTCAAGCAATCCTCCTGCCTTGGCCTCCCAAAGTGCTAGGATTACAGGCTTGAGCCACTGCACCAAGCCTCTTTCTTTTTTAAATTTATCATAATATTAAGTATTATTAAGAACTGACATTGTGTCCTGCTTTACAGCTTGAGGTCATTGTAACTTATTGAATGTGATTCTTGAAACACCAGTCAGAAAGGAACTATTCTTGTCCCTATCAGACAAATTAGGGAATCAAGGTTCAGAAAGGTGAAAAGAAGCATTTTCCCAGAATTGCACTGCTCAGCACGGAGGAGCTGGCTCTGCGTTCTGGGCCCTGCCTGCCCAGCTCTGCCGCCTCCGGCTCCGTGGAGGATAGATAACCTCCCTCCACTTACCCCCTGCTCTCTGTACCATAGTTTTTTGTGCCTCTCCTTTCTCAGATCCTTTCCTCTTATTCTAATTTGCATTTTCCTACTTTTTCCTAATTTGATGACATTATAGAAATGTTTCACTACATTTTTCCTCCTCCTGCCAGGTACCACACACAGAGTAATGAAATGTCACACCCACTACTAATTTGACAATTGCTTATTTTCACTTGAAACATCTAGAAGGCTCTACTGACATATTTCATGCACTTATGATGAAACAGTTGCCCATCTTTACTGAATCTTCTGAGTGTACTTATAAGTTGTAACTTGGAAATAGCATTGGCCTAGAGCATTATGATTATACCTATATGTAGTCACCCAGCTTTGATGAGGTCAGAGAATATTAAAAGTCGCAAACCATAAGAATGACTGGTTTTGAACATATCCCCACGGTCATTCAATAAACTTGTTAACCATCTCATTGGTGAGACAAGAATAATCTAATAATCAGATTTTTTCTTTTCTAGTTATGACCAGAGAGGACTATTTCTGTTGGTTGGAACATCAGAAGGAAATGTCTTTATTATCAATGCCAAGCCCACAAGCTCATTTCAGATTATCGGATTCACAGGTACAACATAGAATGTTTATTAATTTAAAATATTGACCACTTTATTCCAAAGAATTTAAGGTTATGAAAATGGAACTCTAAACAGTTATTTATGGTAGATTTTCTAAAAGAGAAACACTTAAATAACTGTTAAAGTTATTTAGGAGAATTCTCATGTTATATTTAGGTGTATTTGGAATATTAGAGTTATCTGCTTGGTACATAGTTGATGCTAAATAAATTCTTTTGAATCAATTATTGAATTAATGAAATGGCTAAACATTCCTAATGTTGTTATAAGAAGCAGTTGGGTTGATTTCTCTCTGAAATACTTTTAAAGTAATATTTGATCTCTAATAAAGAACTTATTATTTTCTCTCTGGCTTTAAGTACCAAATATATATATATATATATATATATATGTATATATATATATATATATATATATATCTCCATCCACCCCCAATTTTGAAATCCATCCATTTATTCATAAAATTTATCAAGTGCCTTCTAGGTGCAAAATGCTGAACCCAGGCCTCATGAGGGATGAAAGCATTGGGGAGACAATTTGGTAGAGGAGGAAAAAGCAGAATACTGTGTAGGCTCAGAAACAGGAGCAATTAATCCTGCCAGGTGTGCGGAAAAGAGTGGAGGGGAAGGTGGGCACAGGTAAGGGGGCGCAGAGGACTGGGGGAGAATTTTCCAAGGGTTTAAAGTAGTAGGATTGAAGGATTTTCCTAAGTTTAGGATGGTGCATATTAGTATGCTGCTCAAAATAATAATAGGAACAAAGGTACTTGGAATAGTAAAAGGTCTGGTGTAACAGGTAAATGGAAGAATTTACTAGAAGGTTACCGTGGCAATGATGTCTGAAAGATGATGAAGGAACTTGAATATCATTCCAACAAGTCTGGAATTTGTTCTGTGGTTAATGAGACATCATCGGAGCTTCCAAGACGGAACTGGCATGATTTGACTTGGTTTTTAGAAGGCGACTCTGGCACTAGTGTGAAGGATGGAGTAGAAAGGGAAGACAATGAAATAATAAAGATGAGTTAGGAAGCTATAGTACTAGCCAAGACAAGAGATGATAATAGTCATAATCATAACAATAGCCAGCATTTATTGAGGGATGCCTTAAGGCCTTGGCATGTGTCTACTCATTTAACTCTTAGACAACTTTTATGAGGTAGATACTACCATTATCCCCATTTTGCAGATGAGGTAATTGAGGCACAGTGAGGTTAAGTGCTTGTTCAAGGTCATACAGCTAGTTAACGACAGAGCCATGACTCAGACTTGGCAAGTCCACCTTCAGGGTGTGCGCTCTTCTCAACGATGCACAAACCCAGGTAGTAGTCATGGAAAGAGAAAAGGGGCTAGCTATGAGTGATGGAATCGGTAGGACTTGGTATTCGATTATATGTGAAAGGGAGGGATCAACAACGACTCCAAAATTTCTAGCGTGGTTGGTGGAAGTTTATGTCATTAATTGAAGAAGAAAGTTTTAGAGGTTGAAGGATAGGGCGAGCTGACAAGCTCTGCAGGTTTGAAGCCAATAAGCTCTTCGTTTGGGGATATTTGGCATAAGTTTGGAAATAGAGATGCAGTACAAGGCTTACTGATAGAATTCTGATCTTGAAATCGTGAAAGCTAATGAAATGGCTCAAGAAACCAGAGTAGAAGCAAACCTAAAATGCTCAATGGGGCCAAACAGGTGACCTTGATATGTAAATTAGATGGCACTGAGAGTGGTAGGGCCTGTGACTGACCTCAGAGTGGATGCATATCCTGCCTAAATATTCCATTTTTTAACATATCTGACTGGCCAGGGGGTGGGATGGAAGAAGCTGTGAATAGAAACCTGGTCTACGTTTTACCCTGAAGTTGTGGCCCGAGGAAGATGAGGCAGTGAAGAAAACTGAGGATGGGCCAGAGTAACAAGAGAACTGGGAGTCACCCTCCCCAGAAAGCGCTGGAGGAAGGAAGGCTGGCTGAGGTGCAGCCTGTGACAAGTGTGAGTGGGTGAGGACTGGGGTGAGGCCCTCACGTGTTCGCCAGTCAGCAGGTGATCCCTGGGAGAGCTGCTGCTTCGGAAGGGAGAGACAGAGAGGTTAGCGAGGAAACAGAGGTAAGAAAATGAAGTCAGTGAGTGGTGCCATATGTTAGGAAGTTTGCAGTGGAGAAAAGAGAGTCAGATGGTGACTGTTGTGAGGAAGCAGAGTTGAAGGAAGGTTTTATTTGAAGACAGTGGAGTCTTGAGGGTTGGAGAAAAGGAACCATAAGGGACACAAGATAAAAAGAGGTAATTGGTAGTGGACGGTCTAATAGGTGATCAGAGGAATGGTCCCAAAATCACAGACAGGAAGGGGTTACATTTCGTTCCCACATCACTGTCAGGAGAGGAAGGGGCAGGACGGAAACAGACAGCTGAGGTTGAGCTTGTGTCAGATGTCCTCGGTCTTGTTAAGTAAGAGGAAAGGTCTCGTGCTGAACACCTAAGGGAAGGGCTGATGTGGGGGCCTGAGGAAGTACCACCCGAGGCACAGTCCCGTGAGCAATGGAGGAGCGACTCTGGAGTGGATCCAAGGTGGGCTGCAGCTGTGGCACACCTTGCAAGGGTGGACACTCACAATCCTTTGACCACAGATGCAGAGAACACTGAGGCCTGAGTTTAGCGATATTAGGAGTGGGTAACCTGGCTGGAGTGGGCGTGTGAGGGGTCAGAGCATACAGAGGGTGACAAAGGGGGTAGAGATGGCACTCCCTGGGGGCCACCCCAGCTGTTAGGAAAGAAGCGTGAGCCAAGCCAGGCTGGTCTGAATCTGCCAGGAGCATCCTTCACCCGGTCATCAAAAATGTCCCTGTCACTTACATTTAAAGGTCACTTTAAATGTCTGATAAATAAATTTGGATCTAAAGATTTAGTAAAGGCAAGTCTATAATGTGATATCTTAATTGGGAAGGTACAAGGTTCTTTAAACTTACCAATGACCACTGTGGCGTTGATTTCTGTTTGCTTGCAGAGGTGGGCAAAGACATTTTGCAGATATCCACAGTGTCTCTTCTGGAAACAGATATTGTGGAAGTGCTGGCACTTTCCTCACTTCCAGAAACAGGAAGAAGCAGGCTGGAAATGTTCACTCTGCCTGTGATACTACCACAAGGTAACGGAAAACTGAGAAACCAGTTCTGTCCTGGGCCCAGATAAGTCATTGCTATGGATTTTTGGTTTTTGCTTTTAATCTTAGAAGAGGTAAATGGCTGCCTTTTGTCCATCTTTACAAGGTAAAACTATATGGCTGCTAAACAATTTATAACGTGATTTACACGAATCTGCTTGATTATCAGAGAAAAGAGACAGGATCAACTGACACTTGTGTCAAGTTGATTTGTCATTTTGTGATGTCTCTTGTTTTGTAGCTTTAAATATACATAGTGAAATTCAAGTAGACTACAGTGTAGTTACCTCCACTGATAAAATTACAAAGAAAGCTTCCAGGATAAGAAGGTATGAGAAAATAGACAATCTTTGTTTTAATGACAAATATGTCTGGATAACAATTTTGCAAATATATCATTACAGAGTAGAAAAAGCTGAAAACCTCAGCTTTATGCTTTAATTAAGAATCTCTATACCATCATGAGTTTCTTTTAATGATATGTCTCTAAGTTAACTGACAAAATTAACCAACGCCTTACAAAAGATATTTTACTATCAGTCATTTAATACTCAAGTATTTGCAGTGGAGACAAGTTGTTTTTAAATCATTTTTATCACCTACTACCCTCTGCAATATTAATTGAGCATTTAAAATTTTTATTTTACCTTTCGTAACTGTTCATAATGATTTAAAAAAATAAAATCAATATATTGTGCAAGTGATCGTTCTTCTTTTTCAAATCTGATAGTCTCTGCAACCATTGCTGATGAAAGAGGGAGGCTGAGAGATGAATTCATTCATAAGTACCTGTATGAGGTGGACCACTCTCTGTCCTCTGCCGTCTTGGACTTTCAAAGTAACCAAATACATGGCTTCTGTAATCAAGTGCCGTACATCTGTAGCTATCCTCTTCCTGAAGAAGTATGTCAAAGTTTAAGCGTGCTCTCATTTATGTTAGCAATCAAGATTGACACACTGTCCTAATTAGATGTGATCCTCTTGACTACTTTAACAGAATCATCCAGTTAAAACAAATGGCTTTATTATATTAACGTGATTCCCTTGAGTTGGATAATTAGTGTTATTTGTTAATCCATCATAAAATACATTTGATCAACCTCACACTGGTGCCACGTACATCATACTTGTCAGATAAACATGCAGATGATATTAGTTCATTGCCTTAAAAAACAGTCTAG
>JAQIFY010006049.1:0-10597 GCA_028533085.1 Varecia variegata
AAAAAAAAATAAAATAGAAGAAATGTCATGAAAAAGAAACACCATTTACTATTTTATATTATGTTTCAATAGCATGTAAATATGAAAAATATTTCATTACACTTCCCATTGCTAAGGGGGCTGCAGGCAGTCACATCCGACAAAAGTTTATCCAGCCCCTGTTGTAATCTTGACACTGTTACTGGGGATGTGGATCAGAGCGACTGTCAAAAGTACAGAAAATAGAATGCACTACTTCACAGTCATGGCAACAATATCATGTGGTAAGTATTTACTATAACTTTGTAGTAATTCTGACTCTACTTTGTCATAAAATGTGAGGTACCCCAAAGAGAGCATCTGACCATATGATTCTCCTAAATGCCCTGGATTGATTATACGAATGTATCAAATTATCGCATGTACCCTGAAAATATGTACATCTATTATGTGTCAAAATAAATAAATAAATTTTAAAAAACTAAATAAAACACTTTTTGTGCTTACCTGTAGGCTAAAGTTCAAAACCTCTGCAGAAGGAGTTAGCAAATTATGATCCATGGGCCAAACCCAGCCCACCACTTGTTGTTGGAAACTCTGGAAGCTAAGAATGATTTTTACATTTTAAAAATTGCTATACTTTAAATGGTTACATAATTACCTACACAATATCCTTGATATTGTCTCTTGGCCTGTAAACCCTGAATATTTATGCTCTGGCTCTTTGCAGACCACAGTTGCAGATCCCTGTGGTAGGGGCTTATAGAAAGCTCACTATACACACTGTTACCCTTGTCATCCTCATCTCTCACCATGGCACTAAAACTGACTCTCCCACCAAACACAATTCCAGAAATTGTTGAAATTTTAGGAAGTGAAATGTTTATTTTCACTTCTGGGACTTACCTCAGCACCCTGTCAGCCTGAAATGTATTCACCTCTGTTATCTTCATCTTTAGGATAAACTCATTCTTCCTGTAAATTCAATTTACCTCTTTCAGGAAGGCTTTACTGAACTTCATGGTTCTGGGGTAGGTGATGGTTCTCTGTTCTCCAAAAAACCCTCATTTTAAAATCTGTATGGTACTTGTTCCACAAGATAGTATGTGGTAGTTTGCATCTTCCCAGACACCTACCACAATGTCGCCCACTCCATGAGTTCCTCTGCACTATGACTTGAACATCCTAGTCTACGTCTATGCGCCTTGTAACTGACTTGACTAATAGGAAATGTCATAATTGACACTATGCCAGTTATGAGAATATCATTTTTAAGAGGCCTGTGGCAACTTGTGATTCCTGCCACTTGGACATCAGCCTCCATGTAAGAATTGTGATTGCCTGGTCCATCTAAGCCACATGGTGAGGCCATAGAGAATGAGATGCCAGGTGGGAAGAGAGAGAAGCCAAGGAGCAATGAGATAACATCCACGTGAATGAAAAATCACTGTGGAAGTGGATCCTCCAGCTGAGATGCTGCAGCTGACACCACTTGCACCAGGGACAAATTGCCCAGCTGAACTCCTCTGAAATTTCCAACCTACATCATATGGACGAAGTAAAATTGTTGCTTTAAATGTTGCTTTTGGAATTGTTTGTCATTAATGCAATATGTAGCCAGAGCAAAGTAATTGTTTTCTTACTAATTTGTTTTTCTCATTTGAAGTTAAGGTTTAGGTGACTTAATAGGAACCTCTCTTACTGAACTTGATTCACAGAGCCTAGAATGTAGGTAAATGCCTGTCAAATGCTTATTTAATGAATCAATGAGTTTTCCAAGTTGAATCTATGACTGAATATGTAAATGAATCAAGTTCCTGGAAAGTGTGTAGTGAGAAGATGCTATCTCCTACAGAGAGAAGAAATAAAAAGAAAAATGAAAAGCAGGAAAAAAGAATGGAGAGGAGATATAAGGTGGCTTTAAATGGGGATAAAAATAAGAAAAATATTGAGGAGGAGGAGGTGGTTTGAAGCTGTTTCTCAGGTCTGTTTCTCATGGCTATTGGCTGCTTGGCTGGCTTGGGGGTGTGCCTGCCAGGGGTGGCCTGCAGGACTGTTTCTCAGGCCCTTATGTGGGGCACACGGCTGTGGGGCAGGTCAGGAGCCTGTCTGTGGGGAGCAAGAGCACTTCAGGGATGTTTCTCAAGTCCTGAGAGTGGGTGCATAGCCACTCTGTTGGCCCAGGGGTATATCTGCTGCTCAGAGGCTCAGGGCCTTCTCACATTTGGGGGATGGTGCACAGTGGTTTGGTTGGCTCCAGAGTGAGCTCACCCTAGGTAGGACTGGCAGGCTGTTTGTTTGGCTGGAAGTGCAGTGAAGAGTTTTTTTTTCCCCCTCTTGCACAGCACCATAGTCACAGCCATCCTAAGCCCATGCTCTGCATAACTGGAGTTGTGGCATTCAGCCATTTGTGTGAGCTTGGCATGATAAAGATGGAGCCCCAATTCTGGAAGGGTGCAGTGGCTACTCTCCCCCATTGGAAGGCATATACCAGAGGTGGCTCTGGTTTCAGGATGGCACTGTGCTGCAGCAGCTTGTCTCACAGGGGGTGGGGGGTGGGCGGGGAGTGCACACCTTGTGCTCCTAACCTGGGGCAATGCAGCTGTGTGAATTCCTGGTAGCACTCCAAACTGGGCTCAGGGCTTGCAAGGACTGTGGGAGTCTCCTTTTGTAAGGACTGTAGGTGTTTGTGGTGGCAATGTGGACAATAGTGGGGATCCTTTGCTTACCTTTTCCCCACAGTGAGAAGTCACTCCTGATTCCAGGCAAATCTAATGCAGGAAGGAGAGACTGGACTATACCAGCCAGATGCCTCCATGCTGTCCTCCTGGACTTCATTCAAAACAGGTGTGTCTTCACACCCCCTCTGCACTCTAGCACTCTCCCTTCAACACTCTTCAAATATTAGCTGTTTATTTGTTGCCTTGGTCCTTTCTGGTCGGGGGATGAGTGCCAGGTTTCTCTAGTCAGTCACCTTGGTGATATGCAAATGATATATTTCTGAAATATAAATCAGTGCTTTAATTAATTACTGTGAGAACTGAGATGAAAGGAGGCACACACCTTACAGAGCTAAAGAAGACAATGCCTTTTGGGGGATTATATACGTTGGAAATTAAACATCTCTTTGATAAAGTAAAATGTTAAAAAAATAAAACACAGCAATCTTCTAAGGCCTACTAGGAGTCTGTGGGTTTTTTTTAATAGCACCAACCAGAAAATTAATAGTATCAGGAACATTTCTTAATATCTAATTTACCATTACCAAAGAGACTTACACAATGAGATAAATTCCTCATTGTTTTTATTTTTATTTCTTTCTGATTCATTATTCATTCAACTATATCTTAAATTTCTCAAAGTTCCTGGCAACAGCCTCTACTCTTTTGGATACCATACAATACCTCATACCCAGTAAAGTAAATGATTAAGTTGGAAACGAGAGAACTTTGTTTATTCATTTAATGTGATGTCAAATGCCTCTTCTGTGCCCAGCACTGTAGTAATTGCAACAGGGAGATGGAAATAAGGAGAAGGTATAATAAAATTGAAGTATATTGCAGAACTTTTGTACCCCCATAATAAGCTGAAATAAAAAAAAAAAACAAAAAAAACCAAAATACCAATGAAAAAAAAAATAAATAAAATTGAAGTATAAACCAAAAGAACAAACACAAAAGCACTTCATAGGGTGATATTTAAAATGAAGCTAGCCAATATGTTCTATGCGAAAATGTGGTTTGAATAAGACATCGAAGAAACTCACTGATTAGTAAAAATTAGGATGAGGCAAATTCAATGATTAAAATACAAATATAGAGATGACCTGAGTATGTCCAGAAAGTGAGAAGGAAAATGAGGTTAAAGCAGAGAAACTGAGAAGTGCATTTCAAGATCTGCTTGGGGAAGGAAAAATGGGAACAAATTGTAAAATTTAGGAACTGTGACAAGTGTGGCCCAATAGGATGCTTTATTATTTACATTTCTTCTGCTCACTAAATCATCCTGTAATTTAGAACTTTGCCTCTGGGCTTCCCTAATGAAACCAATAGTTTTTTTTAATATAAAGTATTCAGTTGGCTTTCTAGCATAAATATTAATTTTCTGAGTTTTAAACAGTTTTCCTAGGTTTTATCTTATTGCACTCTCTTATAAAAAATCTATAAACCTCTTAATTGCCTTTTGAATAAAATCCATATTTCTTAATGTGCTGCTCAGAATAATTATGTACTGGTCCCTAAGTACATGTCAATCTTTATTTCTATCAAAATCTCTTCATCTCTACTCCGGTTAGATCAGTTCAGTTTCTGCTCTTAATTTTTAATGAGCGGGCTTACCTACATATTGATTATGAATCTCTTCCCATCTTTCTTATATATACTATTTTACTTCTCTCTCTCTATATATATTTAAATGTATATATTATATATGAAATATAGATATTTTACACATTTCCACACCACCCAATCTTTGCTCAGAAGTAGCTCTGACATGATTTAAATACTAGAAAAATTTAGGCATTATGGGCCAGAGTTTGAGTGTGAAAGGAAAAAATCTTAAATGTTGTTTTGTTTACAGGGTATACCTATATTAATTGAGAATTTTTTTTGAACTCCACTCTTTAAAATTATGTTGCCTTATTTATATTGACCTTTGAGAGAGGTGTGCAAAGATGGACTGGAGGCAACTTCAGTCTCACTGGCAAATGTATTCTATGTGGAAAAGCCAAACTGGTTCCAGAATGGAGGATCTCTCTAGCTTCCTTAAGTGTGCGTGAGCCTAGGCCTCATTGACAGTTGATCCTTAGGTCTGAGGAACCACACTTGCACTGGGAGCTGATGTCCCATGAGAGCAAGTAAAGTGATTTTACTTTTTACGGCAATGTTCTCTATCACAATTGCAAATGAGACATCTCCATCACAAGGACTCCCCCACCTGAGGACACAATTTTTATGAGAGCTTTTCCATGCTGTCTTTTTCAGCAATGGTTTTTAGTGCATAGCACAGTGTGTTTTTATGTTACACACTGTGCTATCTCAGGAATTCAATAACTGTTCATTGAATGAATGAAGCAAATAAAGAGGCGATAAACTCAGGAACATAAATATCCTCCACAAGTTCTCCATCATCACCAAGGTTCATAGGGCAAAATTATAGGCCTTGTTTAGAAGTTTGGAAAATAATTTAAGAGTGTTAAGCAGGAGAATTATAATAAATTTTCCATATGTATATGCCCTTTCTTGCTATAAAATGGGTAAAAAAATTTAATGAGCTGGAACTGGATGGTAAGAGAACATAGCAATATGGTTATTATCATATCTAAAAGGGTCTCAATGAAGGAAGAGAGACGTGGACACATTCACAATAGTCTTATGAGATAGAATTGATAGGGCTTTGTTGTGAGTTGTGTGTGAACAGGGAAGAGAAAAGAAGTTTCCAGGATAATTCAGCTTTCCAACTTGGGCAATTGGATGAACATTGGTGTCATTTACAAAGAAGGACAGAGAGGAGGAGAAAACCATGGGGGAAAGCCTGAATTCAGTTTGGGGAAATTTCCTTTTGAAGTATTCTTGAAATGTCTAAGTGAAAATATTTTAGCAGATTGTATACATATCTTTTTAGGTCATAAAGAGGTTTGTGCAGGGAGTAGTAATTTAGAAATCATCAGCACTGAGTGATCTCTCCCACAGGCATCAGTAAGATACACTAGGGAGAAAAAGGGGGCTGAAAAGAAGAGAGAATCCCAGAAATGAGCCTTAGAAATTCCATTATTCAGTGCCTTGGAAAAGAATAATGATACATAAGAGACTAAGAAAGAGCTTCCAGAGCAGGATAAGGAGGCTACAGTGTTATAGAGGACAAAAAGGGACAATTTTAAGAAGTAGATAATAGGAAATATTTGAGATACTTGTGAAAAATAAAATTAAGAAAAGACCATGTCCAAAGGATTTAGTAACATATAAGTAACTAGTGACCTTAGCAAGAGTACTTGTGTTCATCATGATTGGGGCCAAAACAGGATTATGGTACATTGAATAAGAAGAAAGTAAGAAGTGAAAAAAGGAAGGCTAAATGTAGGGAAGGGGGAAACCTTTTTGACTTGCTTGGCTCTGAAAGGAGGGGAGAAAACAGTATCATTCCCAAACCCTACGCCCCCCCCCCCCAAAAAAAAAAAAGAACAAAGAATAGCAGAACAAGTGATGTGTGTTATTTGTGGTTTCATCTCTTGCTTGTTTTACTTGTTTGAAGATGAGGAAGATTTGAACATGTTTAAATATTTCCAGTAAACCTCTTATTTGTCAAGGAAACAAGATGGAAGACACCTTGGACATTACTATTAGCCTCTTTAGGTATCTTATAGATGCAGACATAAATTCTAACATACAGTCATCCCTAAATAAGCAGTTGTTGGTATGAATTCACTCAACACTAACTGGCTTTAGTGAATCTGTCTGGACTGCCTACCAGATAGGGAACCAAAGGCTACTCATGCTTCTTTTCCTCTGTCTCACCACTGTGCTAAAAGCAGTGTAGGGCACTGGATCAATGGGGAACAAGCACCCTTTTGCTCACTCTCCATTGCTTAGTATAGTCTCTGGCATGGAGGATTCTTGGTGTAACTATTTATTGTTTGAGTAAATACATTAATAAGTAAGAGAATGAACCCAACAATATAAGCCCTCAAGAAGACTTTGGCAGCTATTTTCTTACTTCTACAGTGACAGAGAGTATGAGGGCCACTGGACTGGTCTTCCAAACATCATATTCACCTGGAAATTTCTCTAATCCTTGAAAAGGACCACATAGATAACAAAATTATACATTTTCTTTTCCATGTTTAATCAGTCTATTTTATAGTTTTTAAACTTATTCAAGTTTACTTTGATTACCTACTTCTTATAGGCAGTTTTGCATTTTTTGCTCAACTCATTTTGTTTTCATGCAGATACCTCTGGGCAAGGACATCCACAGAGCACTGGTTTTTATTATTACCTTTAAATTAAAAACTAAAACTACATTTCAATGAACTTATTGTCATTGCCTTATAAAAATGTAATTTTTTCCTTTATCTCTTCTTTTTCTTTTATTGACTTCATGTTAGATATGCAAGAATGCTTTCTATCAGTATATTTTAAATTACAACAGCTACAAATGGCCAAGAGACATGAAAAAATGCTCATCATCACTAAACATCAGGGAAATGGAAATTAAAATCACAATGAGATACCATTTTACTCCAATTAGAATGGCCATTATTAAAAAATGAAAAAACAATAGACTTTGGTGAAGATAAGGATGTGATGATGAAATGAGAACACTTATACACTGTTGGTGGGAATGTAAATAAGTACAACCTCTATGGAAATCAGTATATATATTGCTTTTTTTTTTTGAGACAGAGTCTCGCTCTGTTGCCCAGGCTAGAGTGAGTGCTGTGGCGTCAGCCTAGCTCACAGCAACCTCAAACTCCTGGGTTTAAGCGATCCTACTGCCTCAGCCGAGTAGCTAGGACTACAGGCATGTGCCACCATACCCGGCTAATTTTTTCTATATATATTTTTTAGTAGGCCAAATAATTTCTTTCTATTTTTAGTAGAGATGGGGTCTCACTCTTGCTCAGGCTGGTCTTGAACTCCTGACCTCGAGCAATCCACCCGCCTTGGCCTCCCAGAGTGCTAGGATTACAGGCATGAGCCACCTCGCCCTGCCAGTATATATATTTCTTAAAGAACTAAAAGTAGATACCAAGTAGTGGTACCTAGAGGAAAAGAAATCATTATATAAAAAAGATACCTGCACTTATATGCTTATCATAGCACAATTCACAATTACAAAGATATGGAATCAATCTATGTGCTCATCAACTGATGAATGGATTAAGAAATGTAGCATATACATACCACAGAGTATTATTTAATGATAAGAAAAAATGAAATAATGTCTTTTGTAGCATCTTGGATGGAAGTGGAAACCATTATCCTAAGTGAAGTAACTCAAGAACAAAAAAAATAAATGCCATATGTTCTCACTTCTAAGTGGGAGCTAAACTACACAAGGCTACACAAGGGCACACAGAGTGGTATAATGGACATTGGAAATTCACAAGGGGGGAGAGTGGGAGGGGTGAGGGATGAAAATTACTTATGGGGTACAATGTACACTACTCAAGTGATGGGTATACCAAAGACCAGACTCCACCAGTATATAATATAAATATATATAACAGAATTCAACTTGTACCCCCTAAATTTATTAAAATAAAAAGTGGATAAAAAAGAAATTATCCCTCTGTATCCAATAAATATGTACAATGATTACATGTTATCTAAAAAGAAAAAGAAAATTAATGTTAAAAACTAGCTAAATAACAGTATACAAAATCTGTGGAAATATCATTTTCTGAGGAAAACAAATTTAAGTTCAGGCTGGATGTAGAAGCTCTCATTCTAGCCAGGTGTTTTCTGAGTTATAGGGAACAATATTTGGCAGCTGTCTTCTTGCTTTTGGAAGTGAAATAACATTTCCCCCCTTACTGCTGAGACTGAGAGAAAAGAAGAACCATCAACTTCCCCTTTTTAAAGATCTACACATCATTGCAATAACAAAGAGATCATCCTTCAGCTTTTAAAGAGATGTTGATGGGTAGAAAGAAATAGGATGAATTCAACAACTCAATAATATTAATAACAATGGTCTTCGTGATATCCCAGTAATAAACACTCTATTATCTGGTTTGGTGGTATTGTTTTTAATTCATAACTATGACTCAGAGTACTATTAATAAAAATAACAGAAACCTGAAATGATGTAAATGTAATGTCATGTAGAAATTAATCACTGCTTCAGGTATGTCTTGTCTCAAAAAACTAACATTTGATGCACTGTATAAATTTACAAAGGAATGTTATGTTTTGTATATGAATTGCTTTAAAAATATAAACAATGCATTATGCTTGTTTAAAACATTGAATAGGGCAAGAGGGCTTCTAATGAAAAACAACACTTCCAGCTTCAGATGCCTCCCATATGACAGCTATTTTCCTTGGTATTACTGTCATTGCTATGTCAACAATGTTTTATCCATTGATTTGATCAATAAATAATATCTAAAATCTTTCCACTAAGATAATGACTTTTTGATTTACACCATTCCCATAGCTCCCAAATATTTATACTTTGAGTATCAACTTTTCTTTGACTTTCCTGATTTCCTTTCATTTTGGACACTATAATTTAAATTTCCAATAGTCCTAAGTTGTTGCTTTTCTATGGAATTATATTTTTTGTATGGATGCAGTATGAAAATAATTCTGCATTATATATAAAAATATATATCAGAATTTTTTTTTTAAAATAGAAGACCCTAAAATAATTTGTTTCCTCCAGAACAAGCACTATTAAATATATTTTTAAATTTAATTTTTAATTTGCACATTGTAATTATCCATATTTATGGGGTATAATTTGATGTTTCAGTACATATATGTATGTCATATAATGATCACTAATTTATATGCTGCATGATTTCCTAAAATAACTGTCACTTTGGTTTCTCATTGGATGTGCATGTGAATGTATATCCACCTATGTGCAATTGTGAGCGTGTCTGTATTTGTTTCAAACGAAGCCCTGCAATGATGACAGAGGTCTCCAGAGGTTGTTGAATGTGAGATTTCACGTCAGGTTTACTTGTCCAGAAGCCCACGAAGGTAGAGAAAAGGGTTGGTTAAGTTTCAACTGTTTCATACCAAGACACTCAATTAATCCCCCTCCTTTCAAACTCCAGATCTCCTGCTTACATCCTTGGGACCTGGCACTCAGCGCTTGCCCATGTTTCTGGTGGGCTGACTGCCTGCCCCTTCCACTGACTCGGATACGTCATGTCATGGGCTCAGGGATGCAGCTGCTTCTGCTTTGATGAATTTAGCAAATACTCCTCCATTTATTGTCTTCTTGTGAAAATTTCTTGAATCTCTTAGCAACTAATGACTTCCATCTTATTGTTATATCTTTGCATATTTATAACTTTAATTTTTTGCATAATTTTAATATAACCATAGAAGAAAAAGAAGATAAATTTGCACACCCATGTCAACACCTATAATGAAGTGTTTCATGTGGCTCTGAGGTATATTTATTTTCATTCTTTTAAAATGTGACTATTTTGGGGTAGGGATGGCAACTATATATGATCTACACAGCTGGTTGTGGTAAGAAACTAGGTACCAAGGTGCCTATGTAGCTCTAAACTAAAGTCCTGGCGAGTTGCATTGTCTTTTAAAACATTGTGCAGATGGGCAGAAACTGTCTGTGGAACTTATACTGCTAGTAGTTTATAGATTTGCATTAAGGACAATAATCAATAGAATGTTTTTATTGATTATGCAAGACCTAGCAAGTGAACAATGAATGAAATAAATCATGCACTATATTTATACACATTCTTTAAGGATTTTATGCCCCCGCCTCCTTATAATGTAAAAGAGATTTAAATGTGACATCAATATATTAAAATACAGTGTAATATAATATCCATGGCTCTTTCCAACATATTATTGTGTTTGGGTTTTTGAAGCTAACAAAATGCTATGAAGTAAATTAACAAAAAAAGAAAAGA
>JAQIFY010000605.1:0-14929 GCA_028533085.1 Varecia variegata
ATATATATATATATATATATATATACACACACACAAAAAAAAAATTAGCCGGGCATGGTGGCGCATGCCTGTAGTCCCAGCTACTCAGGAGGCTGAGGCAGTAGGATCGCTTAAGCCCAGGAGTTTGAGGTTGCTGTGAGCCAGGCTGACGCCACGGCTCTCACTCTAGCCAGGGCAACAAAGTGAGACTCTGTCTCAAAAAAAAAAAAAAAAGAAGAGACAGGGGTCTTGCTCTTGCTTAGGCTGGCCTCCTGACCTCAAGCACTCATGCCTCAGCCTCCCAGAGTGCTAGGATTACAGGCGTGAGCCACCCAGCCCGGCCTTAACGTGTGCATTGAGAGAGCAACTTTTAAATAGCTATTGTGTCTTATAGCATGAATGTACCATAATTTATTCAGCTATTTTCTTGTAGACATTTAGCTTGTGTCTAGATTTTTGCTACTGTAAACAGTGCTACAATAAATATCCATGTATATGTCACCTTATTTGCTGATGCTTTTATTTCTACAGACTAGAGTCTCCAAAGTGGGATTTCTGGGTTAACAGGAATGTGTTTTAAATGTTATTGACAGATTACTTTCTAAATAGGTTGTCATAATTTTCACCCCTACTAGCAGTATCCATATCATTAAACCACTGGATGTAAATACTTAATTTTTACTGGTCTGCTAGATGATAAATGGTGACTCAGTTTTGTCTTAATTTTAGTTTGCCTATTACTGGGGTTAGACTTACTTGATATGCTTAATGACCATTTGGATTTCCTTTTCATTTCTCTCTTAAGTTGTTTTCCTCCTTTTCTTATCTTGTAGGAGCACTTTATGGAATATTAATTCTTTGTTGTATAGCACATGTATTTTTTTTTGTCTTTCATTTTTCTTTTAACCTCATTTGTGTCACAGACATTTTTAAGTAGTCATAAATGTTCCTCTTTTCCTCTGTGGCTTCTGAAACTGTCTTACTTAGACAAGTTCCTTCCATACTAAGAATATGGAAATGTTCTAAATATTCTTTTTAATATTGTGGTTTAAAAAATTAATCATTAATATAGTTATTCATCTGGAGTTAACATTTATATGATATGTGAGGTGGCGGGTATGTGATTTTCCTTTGTATAGAGAGCCACTTATGCCAGGACTAAGCAAACCATTCTTTCCTCAATGAATTAAAAGGCACTTTGTTATATGTTAAGTTCCCATATTTGCTTTATTTTTACATGCTCTGTTTTTCTCTTCCTTTACCATTTTTTTACTGTTTTGGGTAACTCATAGCTAGAAAGTTACTTTCTGTGAAGAAAAGTTCCTATCACTATAGTTTTTCATTTTTTTACTATTCTTAAGTATTTATTCTTTTATCTGTATGGATTGAAAATACTTTTGAGTTCAGAAAAAAACTCAAAAAAAGCCCACTGCTTGGAATTACATTGTATTCATGTATTAATTTTGGAGGCCTGACATTTGTTAATGATAATTTTTTGTTGTTATGATGTGTCTCCATTTGTTCAAATTAATTTTAGGTTTTTCAATAGATATTTTATAGATTTGATAGTTTTCTTCACATAGTTCCTGTACCTTTTTTACTGAATTTATTCCTAGGTATTTTATTTTGACACTGTTATCAATGGGACTTTCTACCCTCCATTTCTAACTAATTAATACCAGAAACTTGTATAAATGAGTATCGTACAATCTTTAATTTCTGTGAACACCCTCCTAACCCCCCCTTTGGTATCCAGAATTAATAGAATTTGGATTCATGAAGAATTTGCTAGGGAAAATTTAATATAGTATTAAATAACTTTCTAATATTTCTACTTGTTATTCTGTAGAAAAATGCCCTCAGATAAGTCTTTTTGAGATGAGTTTGAAAGTTTTAATTTTGCTTTTTCATTTTTGTAGTTTTTGTAATTTGTTCGAATTTTCAAAGCAATTTTTTTTTTTTTTTTTTTTTTTGAGACAGAGTCTCACTCTGTTGCCCGGGCTAGAGTGCCGTGGCGTCAGCCTAGCTTACAGCAACCTCCGACTCCTGAGCTTAAGCAATCCTACTGCCTCAGCCTCCCAAGTAGCTGGGACTACAGGCATGCGCCACCATGCCTGGCTAATTTTTTCTGTATATCTTTAGTTGTCCAGCTAATTTCTTTCTATTTTTAGTAGAGATGGGGTCTCCCTCTTGCTCAGGCTGGTCTCGAACTCCTGACCTCGAGCAATCCTCCCGAGTTGGCCTCCCAGAGTGATAGGATTACAAGTGTGAGCCACTGCGCCCAGCCCAAAGCAAGTTTTATTATTCAAGTTGTACATATCTGTTACGTGAAAGATGTCGGAAAATATATAGAAGTTGAAAAGGCATATGGTTTACAACAGCACAGATAACTTCCCTGAACATTAATTATACCCTTTGGGACATGTCTTTAAAAAACTAAAATTTTGGGCTGGGCATGATAGCTCACACATGTAATCCTAGCACTCTGGGAGGCCGAGGTGGGAGGATCGCTTGAGCTCAGGAGTTGAGCTCAGGAGTTGGAGACCAGCCTGAGCAAGAGCGAGACCCCAGCTCTACCAAAAATAGAAAAAAATTAGCCGGGTGTGGTGGTGAGAGCCTTTAGTTCCAGCTGCTTGGGAGGATGAGGCAGGAGGATTGCTTAAGCCCAGCCAGGAGTTTTGAAGTTGCAGTGAAAGTGAGACCCTGTTCAAAAAAAAAAAAAACCCAAAAAACAAAAAACTCTAAAATTTTGCTTTGGGAATTTGATGACATTTCTTGAATTGAGGACACCTTAGTATGTTTTTGTTAATCGCATTAGGGTTGGGAGAATGAAAAATTGCTTTTTATTTTATTAGTGTCAAATTATTAATAGATGTTTGTCTTGTTTACCTATCATTGTTTACTTGGGCTTTATTGCTTTTCATGCATCTTAATGCTATTGAATTGTTCAGTAGGCATGTTTGCATTTACATACATCTATTTTTTTAAAATTTGAGTTTTGGTGAATTTTGGTTATGGGTAATTAAGCATAAAAGATTACTGTAATTACTGTGTCAATTTAGGGAGAAATGGACTTAAGACCTCTTAGGGGGATGCCCGCTGGCTGCCTAGACAGGGTGTGTTGGTATCTCCATGTGGTCACACGTTCCACTGCCGGTTCCTTACCCTTGAAGATACAGAAACTTCATTTTAGTAGTTCACTTACAGGTAATTCAGATCGATCACTTGTAGTGATTTGTAAGTTAGAGTAATACTGTGGTGTAGTAATTCACAAGGGGGATATGGTTTTCTCCTTGTGTCTATCTGTGTCTACATTCCATAGCACAATGTTCCTTGTATGGAGGTACTTGGGAATTGATTTCTTTGGGAGGACATGTAATGATCAGGAAGTTGCATTGTGAGCCTGAACAAAAAGCACAGAAATTTGGATTTTTTTTTAATTTTTTTTTTTTTTTTTTTATGAAGTGTGACCCATGACAAGTTGGATAATCTTGAGCGTTTCATCATTCTAGGCCATGGTGAAACCTGAGGAAAAAACAGTCCTTGTCCCACAATGCTGCTTGCCTCTCCAGTGACCAAAATACTCATGGTCTGATTTACTCTCTTATTCAAACAGTGATGTGCTAACATTGGTCTCCCCTTTTTTTCACTTTGTAGGCCATTTCCCTTCTTTGAACACATGTCTTCATATGGGGGAAATAGATGTGTATTTTCCCAGTCTCTTCCTCCCCCAAAAGAAAGAAAACCACAAAAACACAAAGGCAGTGAAAAACCAGCTTAAGTCAGTTTAATGACAGTGAGTATCTCTAAGATATGTTAGAAAGCAAAAAAATATGTTAGAAAGTTAATTGAAATCTAATTCCTTTACTTGAATCTTTAAAGTCTCATTGTTTAGCAAGAAAGACTTCTTCAAGTACAATCTTTGTGTTGGATAGAAAAGGGGGAGATTTTTATTGTTGAAAAATTAAAATTTAGGGTTGTTTTTAGATTTAGAGGCCAGATACCTTTAGCTCTAGGGGAAGAATGACTATATAGCAGCAGCAGGAGCTCCAGCTTTTTGGTTACATGTTCTGTTGTTGGCTATCTGTAGCTCAGAGCTCACAGCGGGTAGTGTGGGTTCTGAAGTAGAGAGAAAGTTATTTGGGCAAGGTAAAAGAGCAGACTGGGTTAAGTCCTGACTGCCTATTCCTCATAGCTGTTGGTGAGCAGCCTTTATTTTGTGTGCTTTGGAAAGGACAAGTCATATTTTTAGATAAGACCGTTTTTCACATTTAAGATTCAATAAATGCAATACTTATCAATTTCTTACTCTTATAGGTACGGAGAATACATGCCTCTATGTCTTTTAAATACTTGTTTCCTCTATATATGGGTTTTAAATTATTTGTTTGTTTTTGATGCTATTTTTGTTTCTTCCCTTGCCATTGGGTGACTTTTTTTTTTTTTCTATTTTTTTTTTTTCTTTTATATTATTCCTGCTTCCCCATGGGTTGGAGACTTTTTTTTTTTTTTTTTGGTGAGACAGGTTCTTGCTTTGTTGCCCGGGCTAGAGTGCAGTGGCATCATCATAGCTCACTGCAACCTCAACTCCTGGGCTCAAGCGATCGCCCACCTCTGTCTCCTAGAGTGCTAGGATTACGGGGGTGAGCCACTGTGCCCAGCCCTCATTTTTTTTCTTTTATGGATTGTGCCTTTAGTGTAACAAACATCTAGGAACTCTTTCCCTAACTCCAGGTCATGAAAGTTTTCACCTGTCATCTTCCAAAAGTTGTACAGTTGTACATTTTACATTTAGATCTATGATCCATTTTGAGTTAGGTTTAGGTTTATGTTTCACTTTTCTGTATATGGATGTCCGGTTGTGATGTGCATTGAGTTGTTCATAGTATTACCTAGTTATCCTTTCCATATCTCTAGTGATAATCCCCTCTTTCATTCCTGATATTGGCAATTTGTGTTGTTTCTTTTTTTTTTCTTTTATAGTCTAGTCTGGCCAGAGGTTTATCCATGTTGTGTAAAACTGGTTCTGTTTTATTCTGAGAAGTATTCCATTATATGGATACACCATTATCCATTCACCTGTTTGTGGACATTTGGGTTATTTACAGTTTTTGGCAATTATAAATGAAGCTTTTGTGAACATTTATGTACACGTCTTGGTGAGGATATATATTTTCATTACTCGTGGGTAAATACTTCTCCTGGGTAAACACTGAGTACATTTGCTGAATCATATGCTAAATGTACGTTTAAGTTTATAGGAAACCTCCAAACTGTTTTCCAAAAATAGTTGAACCATTTTTAGTCCCATGAACAGTCTGTGAAAATTCATTTGTTTTATATTATTGCAAACACTTGGTATGGCCAGTCTTTAATCTTAGCCATGCTACTGGTATGGAGCAGTATCTCATTATGGTTTTAATTTGCCTTTCCTTGCTAATTAATGATGTTAAGCATCTTTTCATGTGCTTATGGCCATTTATATATCTTTTTTTGCTAAGTGTCTATTCAAATGTTTTACCCATTTTTAATATTTTTCTTTTATCCATTTTTAAATACAGTTGGGTTATTGTTGAGTTGTAAAACTTATATATCCTGAGTATAAGTCCTTTGATAGATATGTATTGTGAATATTTTTATTCTTTCTGTGACTTGCCTTATTTTCATAATAGCATCTTTTGAAGAGCAAAAGTTTTACATTTTTATAAAGTCTAGTTTATTAAGTGGTTTTTTTTAATACGTTATGCTTGTGTGCAAAGTTTCTTTTTAACCTAAGTTTGCAAAGATTTTTCTCCTGTGTTTTTTTTCTGGGTTAATTTTAGTTTTAGCTTTGATTTTTTTTGTCTGTGGTCCATTTTGAGTTAATTTTTGTGTAAAGTGTGAAGTTAGGATTGAGGTTAATTTTTTCCCCCCATATATATATCTTTCTCCTATTTAATAACTTTGGCTTCTTTGTTGAAAATCATTTGAACATATGTTTGTGGGTCTTCTCCTAAATTTTCCATTTTGTTCCATTATTCTCTTAGTTTGTCCTTAAATTCAGTTCCACATTGTCTTGATTACTGTAGCTTTGTAGTCATTCTTGAAATTAGGTAGTACAAATTCTCCACCTTTGTTCTTTTTTTTCCACGACTATTTTGGCTGTTTATAGGTCCTTTATTAGTGTATATCTTTTCTTTTTAAAATTTTATCATTATTTTTTATTGAGACAGATTCTCGCTCTGTTGCCCTGGGTAGAATGCAGTGACGTCATCATAGCTCACTGCAATCTCAAACTCCTGGACTCAGCGATCCTCTAAGGGCCTCAGACTCCCTAATATCTGCAACTACAGGCACGTGCTATGACAGCCGGCTAATTATTGTAATTTTAGTAGAGACAGGGTCTCACTCTTGCTCAAGTTAGTCTCAAACTCCTGGGCTAAAGCAATCCTCCTGCCTCGGCCTCCCAGAGTGCTAGGATTACAGGTGTGAGCTACAGGGCCTGGCCTGTGTTTTATTTTTAAATGCTATTCATGACACTAATACCTTTTTCTCTGAGGTGGGCTTATTATTATTTTTCCTCATCACATTTTCAAAGTATTATATATCCAGTGTACAAAGATGATTACTGTTTCTTAGATGTGTTTTAATCTGTAAATGGGTCTTCTCTCTTAATCTCTCATATTTTTTGGAGTTGAAGTATGATTGTGATTATATTTATCTGATACTTTGTTGAGCTATGTTGTGTTTAAGCATTTAACAGTTTAGCAGAAAATATAATAGCTGTATTTTCTAAGGTTAGGCATAGGCCTTTCCTTATTTCTTTAAGGGTTGAGTAAAGATTTGGGTTGATTTAGTTCTTGAAGTATGTTGATATTAGTGATGGACTTGATATATTAGTGTATTCTGTGTCTTATTTTGCTTAATTTAATACTTAACCTTTTTTTTTTTTAAATGGGGTCTCACTATGTTGCCCAGGCCAGTCTTGAACTTCTGGGCTCCGGTGACCGTCCTGCCTCAACCTCTCAAGTAGTTGGGACTACAGGTGTATGCCACTGCGCCTGGCTTAAAAAAAAAAAAATATATATATATATATAGAGAGAGAGAGAGAGAGAGAAAGAGAGAATGACACATGCACACACGCATGCATGGGGTCTCCCTGTGTTGCCCAGGCTGGTCTTGATCTTCTGGCCTCAAGCAATCCTCCCCTGCCTCAGCATCCCCAGTAGCTGATATTACAGGTATGAGCCACTGCACCTGGCTTCATTTGATGTTTTTGTTTGCACCTGGCTTCATTTGATGTTTTTGTTTGTAGCCTTTCCTAGAAATTTACTGAGTTGAGGGGTTTGTGTTTAATAGCTTTGCTGAAGCTCAGCAAGCTTTGCTTAACTTAGCTAAACTGAATTTAGTGAGTCTTGAATTCTTAAAAATTAGTCAATTTAAATAAGTTGTATGAATGGTTTTGGTAGTGAAAAATGTGAATATCTCTATTTAATGTCTTTCCATATCCAGAGGATGCCAGCCCCCATCAGATTGCGGGAGCTGATCCGGACCATCCGGACAGCCCGAACCCAAGCCGAAGAACGAGAAATGATCCAGAAAGAATGTGCTGCAATCCGGTCATCTTTTAGAGAAGAAGACAACACATACCGATGTCGCAATGTGGCAAAATTACTATATATGCACATGCTGGGCTACCCTGCTCACTTTGGACAGGTAGGCTGGGCTGAGACCACATCTAGCAAGGGTACTCTTCTTTGTCTTTTTTTTTTTTTTTTTTTTAAATATTGACGGGGTCTCCCTGTGTTGCCCAGGATGGGGTGCAGTGACTATTCACAGGTGCATAAGGCAGTACAGTCTTGAACTCCTGGACTCAAGCGATCCTCCTGCTTAAGGGCACTCTTCTTTGAATGACACTGTAGCTCAGGGAGTGTCAGTCATTTTCTGGTGGGGAAGTACTTTTGAAAACCTTATAGACTGATCATTGAGGAATTGAGGGTAGGATTGAGAGAGCAAGCTGCAGCCTTGGAAGGTATGATACTGCCATCAGTTACGCTTTCCGCTGGGAATCTCTCATTATGTGGATCAGAGAGTGTTTTGATGGTGGCAGCTAGCTTGTTTAAAGATTGACCAGGGTTAACCAGTAGGTTGTGATTGTTCTGCCAGAAGGCCTGGACTATAATGAGTATTTAAGAAATGTTTGCTAAATGTTTTCTTAATTATTTTTTCTGTGCATGATGTTACATGGAAAAATTCATAACAGATGTTCTTAAATTAAAGAAATTAGATAGTTGCCAACTGGTGGCATCTATTTTGTCCTAATTACCTCATGCCTTGGTTGCTACAACTTCTGTGCAGTTCTGCCTCCTGATTCTCTCCCGCAAACAAATGTATCCTATTTAATATATCCAGTCTGGGCTTGAGGATGATATTCTCAGTGATAAGTGCTTTTCTTTATAAGGGGGATTTAGTCACAGAAAAGAGAATAGTGGATTTTTATTTCATATTAATGCTGTTAAATTTTATTTCATTTAAGAAGGTATTATATGCTAAAAGTCTTTTAAAGGAAAAGACTGCAAAATTGAAAGAATGTGCAACACTATGTAGAAGGACAGAAATACTATTCATATTTCCTTTATTTAAAGATAGCTATTGTTAATATTTTGATGTATTTATTTATTTTGAAACAGGGTATTGCTTTTTTGCCCAGGCAGGGGTACAGTGGTGTCATCATAGCTCACTGCAGCCTCAAACTCCTGGGTTCAGGAGATCCTCCTGCCTCAGCCTCCCTGTAGGGACTACAGGTGCACACCACCACACCCAGCTAATTTTTCTATTTTTAATAGAGACAGAGTTTTGCTGTTGTTCAGGCTGGTCTCCAACTCCTGACTTTAAGCAGTCCTCCTGCCTTAGCCTCCTAGAGTGCTAGGATTAAAGGCGTGAGTCCAAGCCTGGCTGATGTATTTAATTTGTCAGGAAAGATGGCCATCGATTTATTTTCTGTTTAGCTTAGTAACTTCTGTGGAAAGAGATCTCCTGCCCCCAAGTTAAAACAAAAAAGTACTGGATTGAATCTTTTTAGATTCACTTGGGTTAGTTTTATGCTTATTTTGAGATTGGAAGTGGGGTCAGCCTCTTTAGAAATACGTGACTGAGAGTTGGAGAGTATTAGTTCCCCAAAGAAAGATTGAGGTATTAATATCAGAAGAAAGGGAGACTGGATTAGAAGGGGGGCAGGTAAAAACTAGAGCTATCTTATCAGTATATTCATACTTGGTTTTGAATAGAATTAGTGTCATAATAGCATTCTTCTCTTTCACATATATCACAAACAGTTTTTAAAAATGTAACTAGTACATTCTTTGAAATGTATTTTGTATTTCATTCATACACAGATAGGAGGGGAATTACATCCTGAGGGACTAATGTTTCAAGTTAAAAGCTTTTACCACATCAAAAATTGATTGAAGTGGTTATCCATATAATGTATGACGGTGGTCCCCAATCCTGGGCTGCAGACCGGTTCTGGTCCCTGGCCTGTCAGGAACCAGGTCACACAGCAGGAGGTGAGTTGTGGGCCAGTGAAGCTTCATCTATATTTACAGCTTCTCCCCATCGCGCACATCACCACATAAGCTCCGCCTCCTGTCAGATCGGCAGTGGCATTAGATTCTCATAGGAGCATGAACCCTACCGTAAACTGTGCATGTGAGGGATCTAGGTTGCGTGCTCCTTCTGAGAATCTAATGTCTGGTCTGAGGTGGAGCTGAGGCGGTGATGCTAGCGCTGGGGAGTGGCTGCAAATACAGATTATCATTAGCAGAGAGGTTTGACTTCACAATAAATGTAATGTGCTTGAATCATCCTGAAACCATCCCCACCACTGGTCTGTGGAAAAATTATCTTCCATGAAACTGGTCCCTGGTGCCAGAAAGGTTGGGGACTGTTGGTGTAGTGACATAGTATAAAGCAAATAGTTGCCCATACATTCTTGTTTGTTGATTTTAAGTATTAGGTTAGATTTACAGAAATCTGATACATTGGGAATTGGGCTATAAAAATAAAAGATAGTCTAGTTGGGGAAAGACTCTTTTTTTTTTTTTTGAGACAGAGTCTTGCTTTGTTGCCCAGGCTAGAGTGAGTGCCATGGCGTCAGCCTAGCTCACAGCAACCTCAAACTTCCGGGCTTAAGCAATCCTACTGCCTCAGCCTCCCGGGTAGCTGGGACTACAGGCATGCGCCACCATGCCCGGCTAATTTTTTCTATATATATATTTTAGCTGTCCATATAATTTCTTTCTATTTTTAGTAGAGACGGGGGTCTCGTTCTTGCTCAGGCTGGTCTCGAACTCCTGACCTCGAGCGATCCACCCGCCTCGGCCTCCCAGAGTGCTAGGATTAGAGGCGTGAGCCACTGTACCCAGCCGGGGAAAGACTCTTAATCTCTCCACTCAGAAATAACCACTATTAACATCTTGAAAACAGTACATTTACATATTCCCAGAGAGTTCTTTAAAGACAAACTCTTGAATTTCAAATCATAGAGTAGATTTAAGACTTTGGGGGATATTTCATTTTGTAAAAGATCTCTGTATATATTTCCTAAGATTCATTTCTATAATATGTTTAGATAGCATATGCTTCCTAGGCCTATCTGGGTGGCATTTGGGGGTGTTTTGGGATGTAATTATTATTATTTTTTTTTTGAGACAGAGTCTCGCTCTGTTTCCAGGGCTAGAGTGCTGTGGCGTCAGCCTAGGTCACAGCAACCTCAAACTCCTGGGCTCAAGCAATCCTCCTGCTTTAGCCTCCCGAGTAGCTGGGACTACAGGCATGCGCCACCATGCCCAGCTAATTTTTTTCTATATATATTTTTAGCTGTCCATATAATTTCTTTCTATTTTTTTTAGTAGAGACGAGGTCTCACTCTTGCTCAGGCTGGTCTCAAACTCCTGACCTCTAGCGATCCTCCTGCCTCAGCCTCCCAGAGTGCTGGGATTACAGGCGTGAGCCACTGCGCCCGGCCAGGACGTAATTATTTGATAAAACATTTAATTCTTAGGTGGAAAATGAATACTCAAAGAAACTGTTCTAAAATTTTGGTTCAAAAAAATAAAGATTTTTCTGAGTGGGAGTAGGTAGGAATCATAATTTTAAGTTTCTTGTTCTGTTTCCTCCATTTGAATGAGTCACCATCGTGTCCATATCAGTAATTGGTACCCCACCTATTGGAATTACCTTTCTCATATGCCCATAAAATGGTTCATATCTGCATTCTCTCACCTGTGTGTGTGAATCACAGTGCCATTTTCATTTAATTATTTATAATAACAGTCACTGTTTAATGGCATTTTATTTGTTAGATGCACTGTTCATGACAGTAACCAGTAGCTGCATGTAGCCATTGGCTTCTTGAAATGTGGCTATTTCAATTGAGGAAAACAAATTTTTTTGGTACTTGATTCAATTATTGGAAAACTTTTAAATGTGTTTTTTTTTTTCTTTTTTTTCTTTTTTTGATTTTTTTTTTTTCCCATTCAGCTTGTTGCTATAGAAAACTTTTAAATATGTTTTAAACAACTTGAATATATGAGTCTACTTTATAGTGGTAAATTTTATGAAATCTAAATACACTTCAGGTATTTCTGATGAAAATGTAGTGTACAAATTGAGATATGCTGTTATAAGTATAGAAGTACATAGTGTGTTTGGAAGCCATAGTACAAAAAAGAGAGTATAAAATATATAATTAATAAATTTTATGTTGATCATATGTTGAAATGATATTTTAGATATATTGGTTAAATAAAATATATTATTAAAACTAATTTCACCTTTATTTTTTACTTCTTACTGCAGTATTTAGTATGATGCTGTCAGTAGAAATAAAATATGAGCCACATATACATTTTAAAATTTCTTGTGCATTTAAAAACTCTCATTTAAAATAGTTTTATAGTAAAACTGAAGGGAGAGATAATAACCTCATATTATAGATGAGAAAGCTGAAATTCTAGAGTGACTTGTTTAAATTCACACAGCTAGTAAGGAGACTAGAGCTCAGCCTTGCATAACTTGAAAACCCGTTCATTCTTTGGGCTAAACTCAAATCTATAAATAGTTATTCCTATTAAGTTAATTAATTATTTTAGCCCCACCTTGCTGTGCACAGGATTTGAGATGGCATGAACTACCAGCATCTAGTTAAAAAAGAAAAAGAATAGTAGGAAGAGTTGGGAGAGGGAATATAATAATTCAGAATATAAGGCCAGTGTAGTTTCGGTTGGTGAGGCAGCTAAGACAAGGAAAGAGACATTCAGTTTTGTGGTTATTGCCAGAATCAAAGAGCAAAACTATAGAAACTAAACTACCTGGGTGTGAATTCTGGCTCTGTAATTTTACTATCTGTGTGACTTTGATCAAGATCTTTAACTGGGCCGGGCCCGGTGGCTCACGCCTGTAATCCTAGCACTCTGGGAGGCCGAGGCGGGCGGATTGTTTGAGCTCAGGAGTTCGAGACCAGCCTGAGCAAGAACGAGACCCCGTCTCTACTAAAAATAGAAAGAAATTGTATGGACAGCTAAAAATATATATAGAAAAATTAGCCAGGCATGGTGGCGCATGCCTGTAGTCCCAGCTACTTGGGAGGCTGAGGCAGTAGGATCGCTTGAGCCCAGGAGTTTGAGGTTGCTGTGAGCTAGGCTGATGCCACGGCACTCACTCTAGCTCGGGCAACAGAGTGAGACTCTGTCTCAAAAAAAAAAAAAAAAAAAAGATCTTTAACTGTCTGTGTCTCAGCTTCCTTGTTGGTAAACTGGGGACAGTCCTAATGGCTACTTTATAGGGTTATAATGAAGATTAGGTTAATGTTAGGCATTCATGTTTTGTACATTAAAAATCTTCAGATATTTCAGATATTACTCATTTTACCATTTCCTCAAGAACAGCAAAGGAAATTTTTTTTTTTTTTTTTTTTGAGACAAGGTATTGCTCCACTGCCTGGGCTAGATAGAGTGCAGTGGCATCATCATAGTTTACTGCACCTTCAAACTCCAGGGCTCAAGCTATCCTCATGCCTTAGCCTCCTGAGTAGCTGGGACTACAGGCTAATTTTTATATTTTTTGTGGAGACAGGGTCTTGCTATTGTCCAAGCTCAAACAAAGCTTTTTTTTTTTTTTTTTTTTTTTTTTTTGAGACAGAGTCTCACTCCGTTGCCCGGGCTAGAGTGAGCGCCGTGGCGTCAGCTTAGCTCACAGCAACCTCAAACTCCTGGGCTCAAGCGATCCTACTGCCTCAGCCTCCCAAGTAGCTGGGACTACAGGCATGCGCCACCATGCCTGGCTAATTTTTCTACATATATTTTTAGCTGTCCATACAATTTCTTTCTATTTTTAGTAGAGACGGGGTCTCGTTCTTGCTCAGGCTGGTCTCGGACTCCTGAGCTCAAACAATCCGCCCGCCTCGGCCTCCCAGAGTGCTAGGATTATAGGCGTGAGCCACCACGCCCAGCCCCAAACAAAGCTTTTGTAGCTTTGAATTCTAAAAGAGATTTTCTTATGTGGATTTCTTATCTAGGGATCTCTTAGTAATGTAAGAGACAGTATCTTCAACACTTCTTTAACCTTTCACATATCTGGCTTAAACAAAATCCAGAAATAAAGTCGAGTATCTAAAGAAGTGGGTAGTTGCAGGAGTAGAAAACTGGTGGCTCAGGGACCAGATTCTTTCACAAATGTTTTTTATTTGTCCTGCACAGTGTTTAAAATTACTTTGAATTTGCTACCAACATATAAAAATCAAGGGACTCCTTGTAGAAATGTGGATTTCTAATTTCTCTTAGAAAAATCAGATATGGCAACACTGGATCTACATTTCTGCATAGCAGTAGTAGACTGTCTGCAGGCTGGGCATGTATTGTCTCTTTCTCCCTGTTTCCAACATGGCCTGCTATAGGCAATTACCCATGTATGACTATTATCTGTGTCTTCCCTTCTATCGTTGTAGGTTCCTTGAAGTTTTACTTCTTTGGAGAAATTTATTCATAGGTTCCTTAGAGCTCTTGTTCGTATTGCAAATAATATCCTTTAAAATTTTTAATAGCCAGGCATGGTGGCTCACACCTGTAAAATCCTGGCACTTTGGGAGTAGGAAGTGGAGGATCTCTTGAAGCCAGGAGTTTGAGACCACCCTGAGCAACATAGCCAGACTCTGTCTGTGCAAAAAACAGAAAAAGTAGCCAGGCATGGTGGCACATGCCTGCAGTCCGAGCTACTCGGGAGGGTAGGGTAGGAGGATTACTTGAACTCCGGGAGTTTGAGGTTGCAGAACTATGATGATGACACTGTACTCTAGCCTGGGTGACAGAATGAGATCCTGTCTCAAGAAAAAAAGTTGTAGATATATGGAAATATAATTGATTTTTAAATATGCCTATCCTAGCAGGCAGCATTACTGAACTTGGTTCTAAGAGTCTCAGTAGACTGCATTGTTTCCATATAATGAAAACTATTGTCTGCAAACATTGGCAGTTCTTCCTTTTCCATCCTTATATATGTTTTCTTATTATGCTGTATAGGTAGTACAGTATTAAAGAAAATAGTATGCATCCTTGTCTTGTTAAAACCTTAAATTCTCTACATATTATGGTTAGATATGGTGACTATCATACATTTTAGGAAGACACTCATTATCACATTAAGGAATTTATTTATTTATTTTTTCTGTGAATTCTGTATGAGGACACATTAAGAAATTTAAAGAGGCTGGGCGCGGTGGCTCACGCCTGTAATCCTAGCTCTCTGGGAGGCCGAGGCGGGTGGATCGCTCAAGGTCAGGAGTTCGAGACCAGCCTGAGCAAGAGCGAGACCCCGTCTCTACTAAAAATAGAAAGAAATTATCTGGCCAACTAAAATATATACAGAAAAAATTAGCCGGGCATGGTGGCACATGCCTGTAGTCCCAGCTACCTGG
>JAQIFY010006050.1:0-10597 GCA_028533085.1 Varecia variegata
AGCTATAAGAAATAACGATGATATGACATCTCTTTGGTTCTCCTGGGGAGAGTTGGAACCCATTCTATTAAGTGAAGTATCCCAAGAATGGAAAAATAAGCACCACATGTACTCACCAGAAAATTGGTTTCCCTGATCAACACCTGGGTGCATATTTGGGAATGATACCAACTGGGTGTCGGACAGAAGTGGGGGGAGGGGATGGGTGTATATCTACATGATGAGAGCGAAGCGAACTGTCAGTGAAATGGACATGCTTGAAGATCTGACTCGGGGGGATGGGGGTGGGGGAGGGGAGCGGTGTTTACCTACATGATGAGTGCAATGTGCACTGTTGGGGGAATGGATACCCCTGAGGCTCAGTCTCGGGGGGTTGGGAGGGGCATGGGCAATATACTTAACCAGAACAGTTGTACCCCCATAATAAGCTATAATAAATAAAAAAAAATTAAATAAAGATATAAGATTCACTGAAAAAAAAAAAAAAGAACCTGAAGAGGAGTTTAATTTAGCAAATTAAGAAAATATTTGAGGAAGAGAGAATGAAGCGGGCAGAGGGAGTCAGAAAGAAACAGACAGAGCAAATAAAACCCCAGAGGAAAGGAGGGACAGAAAGAAAAAGAGTTAACCAAAGGGAATCCTGTCTCATTGCTTATACTAAAGACAAAGATGATTGTAGCTATTGGAATCTAAAGTATTGAATGGCCCATCAACTGCATTTTCCATTTCTCATCTCCCACAAGCACAAAACCAAAAGAAATCTTTGTCCTGATTAATCTTTAAAGGATTGTATAGCTTACATTTTCTTACCTAGGGCTTGAAAACTAAAGTAGCTAGGTAGAAGTTATCTCTATGGAAACCACAGAATAACACGGAATACTTAACAGATACTAAACTGTAATTTTTATTTCTCTTTATAATCTACATTAGACCCATTGTTCTCTGAAGCACAGTATAGAAAAAGGTAGTTTTCTAAGCAAAATAATTTAGGAAATTCGTAACCCACAGAAATTTTAAAAATATCTGAAAGGTTTGAATTAAATATTTCCCCAGCATTTGCTGCACACCTATGCACACCTATTCCCCATTGAAACCATACTCAGTGATAAAGATATCAATTAATAAGGCCAACGTTGCTTGTTTTATAAAGTAAAATGGATGGCAATTCCTAAGTGGTTGTTATATAACAAATAGAAATGAAGAAACTGGTTCCAGGACGCACAGTAATATTCCCGATCGTCCTTTCCCATAGCAGAAATCTGTCCTCTCAGAATGACCAAACCCAGTAGCAGAGACTTGTGAGGACCCAGGCTTCAAAATTCATCACTTAGTACTTCCTATTCTTCACTACTTACCTTAATATTTATATCGGTTTCCAACATACTTCACTGGTTTGTTCTATGGTATTCTTAACTCTAAGGGAAAAAAAAATAGTTTGGGTATACGGTTGTTCCATAATCCTATTTTGATAATTCTAGAAATGGTGAAGCTTCTCCGTAAAATACTTTGTCAATGACTCAATTGTTTTAGCTTTACCAGAATGTGTGAAGTTTCCTAAAGCCGCTCGGTAAACTATAACTTACTCATTAGGCAATGAGAGGATAAATGGGTTATTATTTATGTTAAGCTGTACAGATTGGAAACATATTTATCATGTTTTTCAATACATAACAGAACTTTACAAGTCAACTATAACAAAATAGAATAATTTTATGTCGGCTCTTCTACATTTTTCAAGAAAAGTGGTTTTTTTTTTGTTTTTAAGCATCTTTGGAAACCATTTTAACAAGCACTGAGTTATATAAATCACCTTTTATCACACACAAAATTACAAATACAAACATCTCTTCAAGATTCAGTTATTAAGCATAAGCAATATATATTAACAGTATATAGTATCATACTATTCCTTAAATACTTTTTCATCTGAATTAATTTGTTTTACACAAAAATCGTATGAATGAGCTAGTCTAATCCTTCCTTCAGATTACGATATCAAGGCACTGAAAGGTTAAGTAGATCTCCTAATCTCATCCAGCAACTAAGTAATTTTTCAAGTTTCCTAATTTAGGCAGTCTGACTCCCAAGCCAGATTAAATCAATATTAACTAAACATTGCATTTATTTTTAATTTAGACACATATTAATGTTGTCAGTTTATATTATGATCAGTGGATCTATTTGAATAAATTCATATCCACAACATGCACATTGATATAAGTGTAGAAGTAGATACAACTATTCACATAGAGATATAGAAATAGAGATATAGATAGATATAGACATTGTCAAGTCTCGGATTACATTTTGGAATTTGAGATAACCACTATAATTCATTATCTTTTGCATAAAATGAAAAACCAAATTATAGAGACATGAAAGCAATTTTATTGATGAATAAATTATAAAATTAACACTCAGCATTTTGTTCCTCAACTGCATCCCACATGCACACGTGTATTTTTACTATCAAGATGACTATAAAGGTACTGTACTAAATAATAACAGATATTTATCTTTGCACTTTTCATGTGTCACTGGTCATGCCTTAATGAGTTTTTTAGTCACTAATATCATTTCAATTGCAAACGTAGAACTTCCCTGTAATTTTTAAGAACAGGCATAAAAGAACTTATGTGGTAAAAATGGGAATTTTTTCTAATACCATGTGTGCATTTTTTGCCAAAACAAAATTAAAGTGATAGCAGAAAGGAATAAATAACAGCAAAATACAGGTAAATTTTAATAAGCAACCAAATATCTATATTTTTTCATTGCAATTTCATAAGGCAAAGTAATGTTTGCATTGCTAGACTTTCAAATGCTACAGAGGCTACCATTGAAAATGTAACTACCCTACTCAGCTCACATTGCACTGTATTCAAAATAGAACAGATACCAGTGGTCTCTTCTTATGCAGTGAATCTAACATGGTAAATAATAAAATGTAAAACATAATTAGCCAAAGATACCAAACAGATAAGTTTATTGATTTAATGCACTGAGGGAGGGTACCCCAGAAGAATAGTGGAAAGCTACTACTACAAATGAAGGAGAGAAGTGTGTTGTATAAGGTTTGAGTTCCCACTGAGGGAACTATGAGGAAGATCTAAGGGGAAGTATAGCTGAGTTCTGGGTTGGTTGTAGTTTTTGAGACAGGATTAGGAGAAATGAGAGTTTAATTAAGGATTGAGTGCTGTTATGAATTACCATGGGTCGATGAGAACAACAAAGCAGGTTAGAATGTGTCATTGGTAAGACCACTAAAAGAGGCGATCATTATGGCATTGTATAGTTGTGGTATAAACAGGAGAAATAGTGTTTCCTGTTAACTTTGCCCTGGCCTTAATTTTATCACCCAGCCTTATTGACTGACACTGGGATTTTCAAGCGTTCAATCTAAGACAGGGCTTTTTTCTTTCTAAAGCAATAACAGTTATTTTAAATAAGCTCTAACATTAATATTATGTGTTGGCAAAGGCAAAATAGCCTTTTTAATAGGAGAATATGAAAATAGGCTCTTTAAATGGTGAAATTGTTAAAACATAATCATATATATTAGTGTGGAATGATCAGTAGTTGAATTTTAACAGGTAATTTAAGGATACACCAGAAAGTTGATAAGTCAGCCAAAGTAAATGGCCTCAATTTAAAGGTAGATTTGGGCAAAGGGCTGGTGGTGAATAAATTGACCAGGAAAATGGAAAAAGAGAAATGGAGAAAAGCCTGGTTTGTTTCAGAGGAATAAATGATTTTTCAATGGGTGATGACTCTTTGGGAAGGGATTAAAATACAAAACACTCACTATAAGGAAGTAAAGAGAAATGAATGAGGCAGTAAAAACACAACTTTAATAAAAGATAGAAAGGAAGAAAGGAAGGAAGGAAGGAAGGAAGGAAGAAAGGAACAAAGGAGGGAAGGAAGGAAGGGAAAAAAAGTAAAAGGTCATGGAAGTGATTAAAGATAGACAAAATGTTGAGAAATAGTATAAGAGAGAAAAGCATAAATTTTTAAACAATATTTACAGAGAAAATAAAGGCAAAAAGTACATCAATGATGTCCAAGTATATAATTTAGATTATTAAAGATTTGAAAGTATAAAAATAGGACTTTCTTCTGAAATACAATATAAAAGCTAACACTGTATTTCAGAGAGAAAAAGAAAATACATGAAAAATTTGAATGTAGATAATAGTGGCTTTTAGTCTATTTTGAATTAATTTTTAAGTTAAATATATCTACAATGAAAGAAAATTTCATGATTAAAAAGTGAGTAAGGTGCATTAAAAGCATTGTATAGGGTAAATTTATTGCATATCTTAGTTCATTTTGTGCTACTATAACAATACCACAGACTGAGTAATTTATAATGAATAGAAATTTATTGACTCAGAATTCTCGAGACTGGGAAGTCCAAGATCAAGGTGCTGGCATCTTCTAAGAGCCCTTATTCTGTCATCACATGGCAGAAAGGCAAAGAGAAATAACAATAGGGTGCTGAACTCATCCTTTTATAACAGAACTAATCCCACCCATGAAAATACAGACTTCATGGCCTAATCACCTCTTAAAAACCCCCACCTCTTAATACTATTATAATGGTGATTAAATTTTCACATGAGTTTTAGAGGGGACAAACATTCAAACCATTTATTATTTGTATAAAATCCAAAAGAATTGACAAAAAAAAAAAAAAAAAAAAAACCTCCTGGAACTAATAGGTGATTACAATTAAGTTTGTAGGATGTAGGATTAATAACCAAAGTTCAATCACTTTGTCATATATTAGCACTAAACAAGTGGAATTTGAATTTAAAAACACAAAAACACAATATCATTTACATGAATACTCCCCAAAATAAAATAGGTATAAATTAAACAAAATATGTAAAGGTATATATGAGAAAAACTACAAAACACTGGTGGAGGAAATCAAAGAAGAACTAAATAAATGGAGAGATATTCCATGCTCATTGATAGAAAGACTTAATATTGTAAAGATGTCCATTTTTTCTAATTTGATAGACAGTTCCAATGCAATCCCAATCAAAATTGCAGAAAGTTATTTTTGTGAATATCAACAATCTGACTCTAAAATTCACAAGGAAAGAAAAAAGACTAAGAATAGCCAATACAACATTAAAGGAAAAGAATAAAGTAGAAGGACTGACACTACCTAACCTTCAGACTTACTATAAAGCTATTGTAATCAAGATAGTTTGGTATTGGCAAAAGAATGAACAAATAAATGAATGAAACAGTGTAGAAAGCCCAGAAATAGACTCACATAAATATAGTCAACTGCTTTTTGACACAAGAGCAAAGACAATGCAATGGACAAAAGATAGCCTTTTCAACAAACAGCGATGAAAACACTGGACATCAGCATGCAAAATAAATGAATCTAAACACAGACCTTACATCCTTCACAGAAATTAACTCAAAATGTATCACAGATCCAAATATAAAATGCAAAACCTTACAACTCCTAGAAGATAACATGGGAGAAAATTTAGATGGCCTTAAGTTTGTTGATGAATTTGTGGATACACCACCAAAGGCATGATCCATGAAAGAAAGAATTAATAAGCTAGACTTCATTAAAATTACAAATTTTTGTTCTGCAAGAGAATGGAAAGACAAGACAAAGACTAGGAGAAAATGTTTTCAAAACACATAACTAATAAAGGACTGTTGTCCAAAATAGATATTTAAAAAAACCTCTTAAAGCTAAACAATAAAACAAATAACCTGGTTAAAAAAATGGGCCAAAGAACTGTACAGACACTTCACCAAAGAAGACACATGAATGGCAAATAAGCATATCTTCCACATCATATGCCATCAGGGGAACACAGATTTAAACAATAATGAGATACCACTATGCCCCTGTAGAGTTGCCAAAATCCAGGACACTGGTAATACCAAATACTGGAGAGAAAGTAGAGCAATAGGAATGTTCATTTATTTCTGGTAAAAATGCAAAAGTGTATAACCACCTTGGAGGACAGTTTGTTGGTTTCTTAAAAAACTAAACACTCTTACTGTGGGATCCAGCAATCACCTTTTAAGATTTTCTCAAAAAAACTGACAACGTACGTCCACAGGACCGCAACACACAGATATTTACAGCAGCTTTATTCAAAGTGACAAAACTTGGAAGCAACCTAGATGTTTTTCAGTGGATGAATGGATAAATAAACTGGTACCTCCAAAAGCTAAAAAGAAATGATCTGTCAAGTCATGAAAAGACATGAAGGAAACTTAAATGCATGCTAACTGAAAGAAGCCAATCTGAAAAGGTTACGCACTGTATGATTCTAACCGTATGGCTTTCTGGAAAGGGCACAAGTATGGAGACAATAAAAAAAAAAAAAAAAATCAATGGTTTCCAAAGGTTAGGGGGAGGGAAAAATAACAAGGCAGAGCACAGAGAACTTTTAGGGCACTGAAACTATTCTGTGTGATACTATTAATGGCAGATTCATGTCACTGGCATTTGTCCAAATCCACAGAATGTACACCACCAAGAAAGAACCCTAATGTAAATGATGGCCTTTGGTTGATAACTATGTATCAATGTAGGTTCATCAATTATAACTAATGTAGCATCCTGGTGTGGGAAATCAATAGTAGGGAAGCTACTATTGGGGCAGGGAGTATAGGTGAAATCACTGTGCCTTCTCTCAATGTTGTTGTGAGCCTAAAATTATTCCAAAACATAAAGCCTATTAACAACAACAAAAAAGAAACTGTAACCATTTTACAAACAGGTAACTAACTCCTTTAAAAAAGACATCAAGATAATTGAAGACTACAATGGAATCATGACCTGTTAGATCAGAAAGAACTTCTGTCATTTGATATTATACTTAATAATATAGATAAGGAAACTGAGATACAGAAAAATTAAGAAATAGAAATTAGGCTAAATACTCACTTAGAATTTTTCATGTTTAGAAATATTTAGAAAAAAAATTCTATCAAAATATTTATTGCAGTTTGTTTCTTTTTTACATTATGATAAAGTATGCATCATCAACCAGTCCTCATATATGTAATTATCTAGAGGAAATAAAGGAAGTCAGATAGAGTAAAAGGTAAAGTAAGAAACCTACATTTTGCTTTAGCTAAGACCAATCAAAATAGCCAATTATCTAGAAGGCAAAAAGAAATCAAAAGCTAAGGCAACATTTTCCCCTGGCCTAATTCTGAGTGATTACAGAATTACCCAACATGGAGCCATACTGGTCAATTTTGGAGATCAGAATAGGTCCTTTCTACTCTTGATTTATTTTTTCCCTTCCATGCAGCAGAAATTCCACTAACACCACTGTGGGCCTCTCTCTTCCTCTACACTTACTTCTATCTACAAAAGATGGAAGTGTATTTTCACTCATAAATTTGGAAAAAATAACCTTGTTTGCCCAATTCAACCCCTTTCTCTTCCTCGTCACATATTACAGGTTCTCAATTGGCCTTAAACAGCTCCTGGCCCTGAGAATGGCAAAGGCCAAGAAGCGCCCTTGGAGATGGAGGGTTTGCTGTAGTGGCAGAGCCATGTCTGTGACTGGGTAGAAAAATTACGTGATTCTGGAGTTGGATGTTAGGAAACTTTTTTGTCTTCATATAACCTATATTCTGTGATATCATCAGCTTCAATAATGACAACGCATTTTGGCCTTCACCTCTTGATTGCTTTTGTCTTGTTTTATCATTCGCGCATGACTTGAATAGAGAAAAAAAGTCCATTCAGTTGTTTTACCTTCAAACCTCTAGAGTCATTATATAAACACTTGCATTGTAAGTTTTTAAATCAGTCTACTGTGAGAATATTTTTGGTAGGATTCCCCCGAAACAGAGCCTGAGGCTGATTTATTCTGTGTGTGACCCCAGGAAGAATTGTGACAGGCAAGTAAGAAAGGAAGGCAGAGAAGAAAATAAAGACAATACAGGGTATGTTAAAAAACAAGTTTCCATGTTGGACAATTATGGCTCAACTGGACTTGGTAGTACTCGGGCACTCTGTGGAACACGCCTCAGGTGTTCACCTGAGGGGAGAGGAAGCTAGAGGGTTTATCCACCAACCCTCTTTTCTCATAATTAAAAGCTTGCAGTAAGGGGCTTCAATTCCTCAGAAACTCTTGCCTTTGTTCACATGGAGCTTGTTGTTATGGCCAGAAGCCTGTGGCTTCTCTTTCAATAAGAAACCACTGGTATCTGTACATACAGTGAAAGCCAGGAATTCACAGCCAGGTCACCAGCAGCATCTGCTACAGCAAATTTTCTCCTCTCCTTTCCATAAAAGTTCTTCCCACCTAAAAAATATTTTCAGGTGAGACTGTCTTTTAAAGGAGTGGTCTTACATAGTTTGATGTTGATAAAAAGTGTTTTAATTTTTAGGGGTTCATAAAAGGCATGTATTACAGTCAGTTTATTTTCTATAAACATCATAATCAAATCCTGATAAGTGAATTGTATTTGAAATAAAATTTAACTTATGGACATTTATTACTAAAATTATTTTTTTTAGGATCTCATATTTTGAGATCCTCTATAAAATGAGTACCACAGTTACTTTGCCAGTAATTGTCAATTTTCACCAACTCAACATTGAAACAAACCCAGCCAAGACCCACCTTGAAGCATGTCTTGAAGATATCATTCCAATCATTCTACCAGCAATGGGTTTTCTCTGACGTTATGATATACAGAGAGTCCCTGAGCCAGGGCTACGACCGTAATGAACTTGCCCATTAATGCATGTAACAACTCAGTTGATACCTTAGGAAAATTTATCAGGGACAGAATTCCCAAGTCATATTGCCAAAACTAACTGTGCAAGGGACTATTATAGCCCTTGCCTGGAGAAAAAGTCAAGTTTTTTAACAAGCCCATAAGTCCATGTCATTAATTGCCATTTTATGTGTATGGTGATGATTACAGAAGAGGAAAGGTCTTGGATCTCTACTAGAACGTGTTGGTAGACTTCCTACTCCTTTTGTTTTCTTCGTTCCAGAAATGATCTGTGAAACACTTTAGTAGGCAAATGCCAGTTCAGTCATAACTTTGAACAGAAAATTAAGAAGTTAAGGATCACGGAAGGTTAGTACTACCCTAAACACACACAAAAGTGCAGGATCAAGAGTCAGGAAGTCACTCTTTTCAAATACATTGAAAATGTGATATCTACAGTTGCAGCATTGATTGCAAAAAAAAAAAAAAAAAACCTAGCCACTTTCAAAAATCAAAAAACATTAACATGTAGAAGAGCATATTATTTCTCAATAGTACTTTCTGCTTGTTAATAACAGCTTAAGGCTGAAAAGAAAGGAGATCAAAGCACTAATGATGATTACATTGTTTTCTATGTATTAATAAGAATATTTAACAAGTTTAGAAATGTCAAATAGCATACCATATTGTACATTTCTGTGCATTCATATAAAAGTTTTATTTCTGCTCTAAAAATAAAATTAATGACTATAAATTTAATATTCCTTGCAAGGAAAAGAAAAAATAATTCCAAATGAAATCAATTCATTTAACATAGTACTTCTTTGAAGAAAACTGGTGTCTGGGTTTCTATTGTAAATTTATTATCTTGTAGAATTTCTGATATGTGTGCACAAAAAAAAGTCTATGTGCTCCTGGATATTATATTGTCTTTCTGTAAATCCTTAGGTACAAATAATTTTGAAGAGTGGAAAGAATTTAGTCTTTGTAAATAATGAGTATATAATGGAAAAAAGGTAAGAATTATTTCTGGATTGCCATTAATAATCCCCGTAATATTCTGAAATCAAAAAAAATCTAAATTGCTTAATTTTTAATTATAATATCTTAACCTTAATAAAACAAAAGGAATATCCTATGAAGGATTTGACAATATATATTATTGTCTTTGAACATTTCTACATATGCTTGGGTTCATAAATGTATTTCAAAACAACCTCTAGATTTCAAAGGACTGACCCTAGAATCATGTTTCTATATCTTTATGTTAAGAAAGGATTTTAAAAAGATATATATGGAATGCTAGAGTAACAGTCTCCCAAAATCTACTCTCCCACAAAATCAATGAGAACACTGACAAAAACTATCAAAATCAACCTTTTCTGAACTCTAGAAATTAACCAAATGCTTGCAACTAGCCAAGGAGTCTTTATTCAAGAAAAATGGTTTAATATATGTAAGCACAGTGAGGTTGGTGGCACTTAAGTTTCCCTTACTCCCATTCACACTCTGAAACTCTTCTATCGAATAGGTTCTCAAACACAGTAGTTGGCAAAACCAGCAGCCTAGAAGCAACTTGAAGAAGCAGAACAAGTTTAGACCTCCCCAGAAAGCCCTTCCACCAGAATATTGTCATTATTTTGCCTGTCTGGCAGCTTCCTAAAAACTCCCCACTTGCAAGACTTGTCATTTTTTGACCTAAAACAGAGCTTGTGTAATAAAAACGTGACTCCATTTTTTAATATTTGGCTGCTGACAACTTCTAAACCCCACATCTGCTTCTCTCTTCCCCTTATGTTCCACTTCTGAAAAGCTGATAAGAAAGTCCAGGTGCTCCTCTCTTGGCTGCCTTTGGGAGTTT
>JAQIFY010006051.1:0-10596 GCA_028533085.1 Varecia variegata
AAGGAGGCGGGGTTGAGAGGCCCCGGCTGGGTGTGGGGCTTGGGCTGATGGGGGAACAGCTGGGGAGCGGTGGGGGAAAGGGGTACAGGACCGGTCTGGGGGCGTCTACCCGCGCGATTGAAGCGCCAGAGGAAGGGCACCTGGCACCCAGTGGGTGCTCAATAAATGCAAGAGGTTCTGAACGCACTGATGTGGCAGCGAACTACTGGGAAGGGAAGAAATAGGGCTGGAAGGGAAAAAAGAAAGGGCTAGAAGTCATGGCAAGAACTGAGGGAGGGCCTGGAGAGGAGAGGAGAGAAGGAAAGGGCTAGAATGGCCCCATGCAGGTGTTGGGGTGCAGCTGTGGAGATTCCATCCCCCCATCTCTCTTGATTCCTCTCCTTCCTGATTTCACACCCAACAGCTGGGTGACCCAGGCAAGTCCCAGCACCCTCTGTAGCAGTCTCCTGGTCTTGGAAACTGCACCAGTCTCGTCTTAACTGGCTGGATTCTGGGGTCCCAGGGAGCAAGGAAGGAGCCTCAGGGCTTGCAGTGGGGCCAGAATTGTGTTTCAGGAGGGAGCCCGTGTGCACTCACCTGAGTGTGCAGGGCTGTCACCACCTGCGCTGAGTTGCATCCTTGGACTTAAGTGGGTAAAACGACATACAGGAAATCTGTCCCCAGGTGGCTGTGAACTCGGTCCTGGAGAGGCTGGGCAGCTGCGTGCCCTCCCTTCTTTCCTGTGTACCCTATAGTCCTGGGGTCTTTAAGGGAAGACCTCTCTGTGCCTCTTTGTCTGATGTGGCAGCTGGTGGGGACACTGCGTTGCAGTCAGAGAGTTCCAGCTCCACCTTCCTGAGTTCATTTTTGGTCTTCAGGTCTCCAGAGTCTTGAGGTGTCCAGGAGCAGGTAGCCGGAGGTGACCTGGCAACTGGAGAGTTATTTCAGCAACTGACGGGTCTGACTCTGGCTCTGGCAAGGGCCTCGGGGTGTTTTTATCGCATTAATGTGTCTCCTTTGCCGACTGCAGGGATCTTTGTCTGGGAGCTGCCAGAACTGCTGGGGAGCCCAGGTTTGTGTCTGGTGTATTATAGCTGGTTCAGGAGGCAAATCTGGATAGTTTGGATATAAAGGCAGTCACAGGGATGTAACCACCTGTTCCACTTCCAAAATGCTATGGCTTTTATGAAAGGTGGCTTTGGGCCTTGCTTGCCCGAGGGCACGATTACAGCCCACAGTCATGCTTCCCGCAGACATGACTATGGACTTGCCCTGGCCAAGACACTCTGATGATCAGGTCTGGAATCTTCTCATCCCAGGGCCCCGGTATTGGTTCCTCATGTGTTGGAGGTCCTGGCCTCGGTCAAGCCTCTGCCTGATTCTGCGCCTGCAAAATGAGTGGCTTGGCCTCCATCAGCATTTTTTGACTTGAAACCCAACCCCTCTCAGTAACTGCTGAGAGTGGAATTGCCTGGCCACATGCTAGGTATATATTGAACGTTTAAAGAAACTGCCACAGTGTTTTCCAAAGGATGAGCTGCCTCGTTTCATGGAGCTTTTCTGAAACTCTTTGAATCAAGAGACTTAGCAATGTTTGTATCCATTTATCTAATTCCGCATGAAAGAGTCGATCCCGAGAAAATGCTCAGAGATGCACAGAAAGACGTGTGATCCAGGACAATCACTGAATGGTAACGAGAAGTTGGAAACCAAGTGCCCAGCAGTAGCAGAGCGATCACATGCCTTGCGATTCCTCTGTGTACAGTCGAGTCCCAAGAGGCTCTTAAAAAACACTCCCAGAAAACGTTCACATGTACTAACATATCAAGAGTTAGAATTTGTCCTTAAGGAATTTATTTAAATTTCCTTTGAATAACACTAGAAAATTCAGAAGAATTCCCTGATAGATCTAAACACTGCTAATTTGGTTTTATTATCAGCAGAAAAATATGGCCTTAATGGACAGTTAGGCTTGGTATTTAATTATTGTCTGAGAAATGGCTTCATATGAATTATTTTAAAACTAAAATTATTATCTTTGGCAGAAAATTTGCAAAATGTAATTGGTTTCTATCAAAGAATTCCATACAGTGTGTTAATTTGTTTAGATATCTGTGGGGTACACTTTGTTCATAATGCATCCTGGCAGGTTCACCAGAAAACCATGTGGATCTCCATTAGATGCTTCATGGGAAGATTACTGAGGACTTTTACATCTGCTATGGTAATTTCCCAGGCTCAAGGCTGTTTTCTCTTGCTCTATTGTAGAAGTCTTGAGGCATTTGAGTAAGCAGCTGTTTTCATTTTGGAGAACACTCAAACTTATTCCTAAGCAAAATTCCAGTTTTGGCTTCAAACAAAATTTATGCCATTTGCTGTGAGTTTGTCTGCCTTGTATCATCCAGGAGGAAAAAAATTTAAAAAATAAATAAACTGATGCACCATCATTATCTACTTTTAGTTTTCAGTTTCCTTTGTGCTTTACTTTACGTAACAGAATCAAGCCAATTGAAAGGAATGTACCTTCTACCTATGACGGTACAGAGAAGAAAGGAGCATGAAATGGTTATATAATAAACTTTCTCAAATATATGCAGTGGTTACACTACATGTAGTTCTCATTGATCCTTATGTGGCACAAAATAATTTATATATTTTAAAGGCATTTATTGTACTTGTATATTTGAAAATAAAGCAAAACTTTTGAATCCCGGAAGTGTAGAAATTTGAAAGATTGTCAACTATAGGCTACATATCGTACTAGAAGTAGGTGGTCCAATATTGTTTTTTGGGGAAAAAAGTTTTGTTTTTTTCTAAGAAAATTAGTTAAACATACTCTTGAACTAAATGAATGGAAATGCACAGGAAATCAGAAAAACTGTGAAATCATTGTTGACCTCATTGGGAGTGGTTTGGCCTGAGCAGTTGAGTAGTTTATTCAGGACTATATTGTGTTTTCAAGTTTGCTTCATAGCTGTGTCTCTGGAGATGCAGTTGTTGGAGATTCTTGGAAGGGTGGAAAGGATTTCTTCTTCTGTATAAAGATGCTGGACTGTATTTAACTTTTGACTACTTTTGTGGCATGTGTCAGGGGCTGTTTGTTTTAGAGACTACAAAACATGGTGTTCATGGGGTAAAGATGACAGTACTCTTGAAAATAGTCAACAAAACCACTATCAAAATCCAGCTGGAATTTGTTGCAGAAATTCACAAACTGATCTTTAAATTTATATGGAAATGCAAGAGACTCGCAGTAGCCAAAACAATCTTGCAAACAATAAAGTTGAAGGACTTATATTACCCTGTTTCTGGAAAGTCCTTTGGTAATAAGAATTGTCTTTAAAATGTTTATATCTTTTAACTTAGTAATTCCCATTCTAGGGATCTATTCCAAAGAAATTGAAACTATGACAAATATTTCTGTACAAATGTACTCATTGTGTCATCATGGAATTATTTTTAATAGTAGAAAATTAAAAAGAACCTAAATGTCTAAAAAAACCAAAAACTTAATACGAAGCTACAGTAATCAAGACATTATAGTACTAACACAAGGAGAGATATATTGATTGATGGAATAGAATTAAGATTCCAGAAATAAACCCTTACATTTAAGGTCAACTGATTTTTGACACCGGTGCCAAGACAATTCAATGGGGAAAGGAGACTTTTGAATAGTGTTGGAACAACTGAATTGTCACATAGAAAAGAATGAAGTTAGACTTGAACCTCACACCATATATGAGAACTAACTAAAGATGGATCACAGAACTAAATGTAAGATGCAAAATTATGACAGTCTTAGAAGAAAACATAGGAGTAAATCTTCATGACCTTTGGTAGATATGACACCAGAAGCACAAGGAACATGAATACATACATACATACATTCATAATGAATATCTTGGAGTTCAGCAAAATTAAACACTTTTGTGTTATTACAAACACTACTATCAGTAGAGTGACCCTCAAATATTTAAACAGATTTATTGTATGATGTAGCAATTCAACATCTAGGTATATGCCCCCAATGTAAACATATATCCACAGAATAAACTTATACGTGCATAGTCAAAGCAGCCAAAGAGTAAGTTATTCATAACAGCAAAGAATACCACTAAATATCATTCATCCATAGAAAGGAATGGAGTATTGGTACCCACTGAAACATGGATGAACCTTGAAAACATAATGCTAAGTGAAAGAAGCCAGTCAAAAAGACCACATATTGAATGATTTCATTTATATTAAATGTTCAGAATAGGCAAATATCTAAAGACAGAAAGCATTAGCGATTGTCAGGGGTTTGGGAGAGGAGGGAAATGGGGAGTGACTGCAAATTGTTTGGAAGTTTTTTTCATGGGGCGATAAAATATTCTAAAATTAAGTGTGATGGTTGCACAAGTCTGTGACTATATTAAAAAACACTGAACTTTACATTTCAAGTGTGAATTTTATGATATGTAAATTATAAATCAATAAAGCTTGTCATAAAAATTGAGAGGAGTAGAAGAATACAGACTATGAGCAAAGAAAGGGCAAGGTCCAAGAATGGACATAGCCACTGAGATGAGCAGCTGTAAGGTTTAGGGATTATGGAAGTCATCTGTGCCCCGGTTGATTTGAGAGACCAAAGGCTGATAAACCAGTCTTTTTGTTTCTCTGTGCTGAGTCTGAATATGTGCTGATCTTCAGCTCCATCAGCCTAGGAGGAAGGGTGATCTATCGTGTCCATCAGACTATTGCATCTGGAACTTTATAAATCAGGCTCAGTCCATCTCTGGCCTCAGAGTGTTAAAGCCCAAGTTCTACCTTTGAGGGCCCGTTACAACCAAGACCCATTCATAGACAAATTGCAAGTGCCTCTTAGACCCTAAAAAAATATGAAGGAAGAAAATCCTTTAAACAATTAAAATTTCAACTTTCTTAATTTATACCTGATGTAGCTCAGACTTGTAATAATTTATTTATGTAATTGGCATGGTAAATTTTTAATGTGGATTAATAATATAAAATTAAAAAATTATTATTTATGCACTGTTTGTTACTGTAAAAATATTAAGCATAGGACCACCACTAATACATGATACTTTCATGGGATATACAAAAAAATAAAAATGATTGTATCAAAGTAGAGTCTAAATCTGATTTTTCAAAAACTACCCTAGCTTACTGTCTCCCTTGTGTCTGCATTCCCAGGATATACAGTGGTGTGGTTAAATGATTATTGGATCTTAAGTATATTTTGAACAAAAAGTTCAATTCCCAGACTAAAAGCATGACCAACAGTTATTTTTGGCAATTTGCCTTTGTAAATGGTTCAGTGGGATTTTCACTGTGACTTCTTTGTCAGTCAAAGTCTGCAAACACAACCACCACGTTCTCTACATTATTTTCTCTCTTCTTGTGGATTTTCTAATAAAAAAGAAAAACAGATAATTTAAACAATTCAAGTGAATCAGCACAATGACAAATGTTTAAAGTTTGAAGGTAATTTTCAGTAATTTATTCTCTTATTTTAAATAATTATGATCAAAAGCCATTACTTGGTCAATTGAACTTATTAAAGAGATATTACAATTAGAAAATACTCTTTTACAAGTGCCACAAAGAGCTTAAAACCATTTTTTCTAATGCAATACTAACATTATTCTTTGTCATTTCTGGAAATATAAATGGTTTAATTTTTCTGCATTATCCATTATGCTTTTTCTTGATCCTCTATTATAACATTTTAAATTGTTCCTTGAATAATTAGAAAACACTATTGCAGAAAAGGAGAATGTACATTTATGTAGACCTAATAGAAAAATTGTGTAAAAGACAGCTAACAATAAATGAAATATATTGAAGTAGAAATAAAGAAAATGAAAGGAATATATTGAGATATGTACAGTTTGAGAGAAGGTTGAATGCAAGTGAAAAAAATGATACCAGAAAGGGGATAATCCACTTCTCCCTTTTCTGAAAATAACTAAATATCATTTTAGATAGTGATGGTTCTCTGCCTCTTAGCCATGGACGAGACTTAATGCTTGTGCAGAAATAATGGCAGCACCAAATTGCTAATATTTATTATGCATTATCACAACTGGCACTATCGACATTTCACCCTTGTTGCTGTATTTACATTTTAATTTTATATGTGCTTTTTTTACTAAAATCGATCACATTATTGTTATCCAGATATTTTCATACTAACCATTGCCATACTGGCATGTCTAAGTTGAAAATCACAGCTTCCTAATCTACAAATATATTTCCTCAGCTTAGCCTCCTAGAACAGCAATCCCCAGCCTTTTTGGCACCAGGGGTCGGTCTCATAGAAGACAGTTTTTCCTGGACAGGGGCAGGAGGATGGTTTTGGGATGATGCAAGTGCATGACCTTTATTGTGTACTTTATTTTTATTATTATTACATTGTAATATATAATGAAGTAATCATACAACTCACCATAATGCAGACTCTAATGCTGCCACTGACCTGACAGGAGGCGGAGCTCAGGTGGTCATACAGGTGAAGCTTCGCTGGCTAACCTCCTGCTGTGCAGCCCAGTTACTAACAGGCCATGGACCAGTACAGTTGACAAACCACCGCCCTGAAAACTGGAGAGACGGAAATAGAGAACGCAAATCAGCTCACCTAGAGCAGAAGCCACTGCAGCCAGCACCTGGTAATAACCCTCAAACAGTATAACTGTGACACATTGCTGGAGGCTAAGTGCAGACTAGTTTGAGAGTCAAAACTCCTGGGGGCTCAGTCTGATAGTTTGCACCCGTTTTAGAAAGATTGAATCTCTTACTTTTTCACATGCATTAATGCAGTAGGTTTTTATAGCCATTTAGACAGTGGGGCTAATTAAACTTTATTGTGTATGTGTGATTGTGTGGAGGTTTAAGAAAGTAGTTTACTTTATTTTAAATAATTATAATACCTAAGATTTGTGTTACAACTTATGGTCTAGGTTCTGGGCTAAGCACTCCATAAACATCTATTTTATCCTAAGAAATACCTTATAAGGTAGATTCTGAATGTTATCACTATGTCATTCTTGCACACGAGTAAGTTTAAAATAGATAAATAACTTGTCCATGGTTATGGCAAAAGTAAGTAGCTGTTACGGTGTGCATGTTGGTGTCTCCCCAGAATTCATATATTAAAACCTAATTATTATCATGTGATAGTATTAGTAGGTGGGGCCTTTGGGAGATAATTAGATCATGAATGTGGAGCTCTCATGAATGGGATCAGTGCCCTTATAAAAGAGATCCCAGAGAGCTCTCTGACCCCTTCCGCATGTGAGCACACAGTGAGAAGACACCAGATATAAACCATGAAGTAGAGTCTCACCGGACACTGAATTTGCCAATGTCTTGATCTTGGACTTCCCCACATCCACAGCTGGGAAAAGTAAATTTCTTCTATTTATAAGCCATCCAGTTTATGATATTTTGTTATAGAAACCCAAATGGACTAAGACCGTAGCTGAATTGGGATTTAAACCCTGGTCAGTTGACTCCAAAGTGAAAATTCCTAGCTATTCAGTTAGTCTGCCTGTGACAGGCTCTCAGCAGTTCTTCTAGAATGGGACAGTTTGATGAACTACTTACAAGATGTGATGAGTAGGAGGAAGGCTTAGACCACCTAACAAGAATACGTGTTGCAAAAATTATCTTCATCTCTATCACTGTCAAAAAATGTAGTAAGATACGTGTTGTAAAGCCTCAGGCAATGAAACAGTTTAAAAAGGATAACTGTAAAATGTTAAGGAAAAGTATGTTCCTGATGAGACATTTTCTCCATCCTAAGGCAATGATCCAAAATATTTCAGAATCAGTGGATGAAAATCTCTAAGAAATATATCATTAAAAATAATTGATAGCTAGCAGGTCTCATGGAAAATAATTGGATTTCACAAATTTTAGAAAAGTGGTTGCTTGTCACTCTTTATTGTGACTGCAGCCTATGTCTTAACCACCTTTTAAACATTTGTCAATATCAGAAGTGTTTTATATTGTTTATTTCTAGATGAAAGGAATTTTAATAATAATATAAAATACTGAAAAGGCAAGTAGATGAACTAAACAAAAAAATCGCAGTGATAAAGGCAGCTGGTGATGCTGTATTATTTCCAGAACAGAGTTTCTTTCTTTCTCATGGACTTTCCATTTTTCATTCACTTAACCAAGATATTCCTAGTTAACCTTGATTTTGTGCCATAGGCTGATGTCCTTGTAAGGATGCTTAAACAATGAAGGATCACCTCATAGAAGAAAACCGGTGTTAGAGCAGTTCCAAGGTTGATAATGGCTTAATGACATCAGTAAGGAAGTGATCTTTTCATCCTTCTACTCTGTCCTCTGTGTGCTACCTGTGGCTAGAGGTCTTGTTTTCTCAGTCACAGAATGGCTACAACAGCTGCAAACATATATTCTCATACTACCCCCAGAGTCAGAGAAGAGAAAAATCAACATTTCTATCCACTGTTTTAGGGTGAAGAAAATGCTCTAAGATCAACCCCCTAACTGCAAGAGTCAGACACATTTTCCTTGATGGATCATTGGTCAAAAATCTTTCACAAAGTCACTTTTGACATGATTGCTGGCAAAGTGAATTCAACTGCCATGATTACTTTAATCAGGATTTAGTCCTCTGTGTTTAAGGAGGGTGCCAGCCTGTCTGTGAGGAAGGAGGTTGATGATGGATTAGAAACGTCATAAGCACCACAGGTCCCTACTCTCACAGGCAAGACTGCACCCACCCCTCATCAATGCAAAAGACTACACACCCATCTTTTTTCCTCCTTGCATTAAAAGAGTAATTTTACAGATTAGTTATCTGCAAAAATATCCCAATTTGCTCATACTTTTAATAATCTATTTTGTGTATATTTTCTTTTAATCCTCCAATCCCATGTGTCCAAAACCTAGGAAACCATTCCAGTGTAGCCAATATGATAAATACTAATAGTAACAGGAAGAGTATTAGTAGTAATGACACCATCACAGTCATCAAACTATTACTGATGATAAAGTTATTTCTTTGTTTTTATTTAAAATGCATAGAGTGTTTTACAGAAGGCAACTGAGGCTTAAGGACATTGAATACATGGCCCTTGGCCACAGAATTTCTTATCTTGAAAGGATCTATCCTGGTCAACGTTGGAGCATTTTGTGAAGACCCCTGAAGCCTATCTGTGCCAACACTCATTCCGCCTGTACTCAGACAGGTGGAACATGCAGCACCTACAGAGTGAGGGGAGGACTTAAAAACAGGAATGATCAAAGGAAAATGTGTTTGTGCAGCGGTCAGCCGCCCTGTAACTGAAGGCCTAGGGTGGGATAAAGTGTGGGAAATAGTGAACCGACACACTGACTCACATACGCAGTAATTAAGCAGAGCTGGGTGTTACTAAGAAACTGTAGCTAAGACAGGCAGGGCAGCCAGGCAGCCAGAAACTGGAGCTGGCACCAGATTTCTGGAACAAAGGCATGGAAGAAGTTAGTCATAAATGGCAACTGCAGATCAAAGCCATTTGCATTGCTTTACTTTTGTTCAATGTGAGAGATTGGGTCTGTGTTCCTACTTGAATTTGAAATAACAAAATCTTCATATTAATATTTATTAAACCCTTACTATGTATATATATTTATAATAAAATATATACACAGTATTATAAATATATAAATATTAATACTATATAAGAATATAAATATATGATAATTACATTATATATAATTATGCATATATATAGTCTCATGTAATCCACACAACTCCATGGCAAAACAATGTTTATCATCATTTATACATAAGTAAATAGAATCATAATACTATTAAGCGACCTGTTTAAAAATTACACAGTGAATTATAAAAGACCAATTAAAACTCAATTTAATATTACAACTTAATATCAATGTATATTAACCCTGTTAAGTGATAACTATTTACCATATGATAATAAGACTTAGGTTTTCTTCTAATTGTTTTGGTCTTGTGGACACTGACTCTTTTTAATTTCTGAATCAACTAAACATTCTGTAATCTTCATTCTATGTAAAATTAAAGATGTAGACATATTCACTAACAGTTATAATTTTTAGCATAATATTTATGTGGGTTCATTTATAAAACTCTTGATATTGAAAATTCATCAGAATTGTGATTTTCATTTTTATCACGTGCTTTTTGAATTATGATGTAGAAAGTCTTTAGGAAATGCCAGTATCTATCTACATTTATGATGTAATAGGGAAATTATTTTATTTATATTCTCTACAAATATTGTATAGATTTAGAGTACTTCAGAGCACACTTCTGGGACTGCTGTTATAGATGACATTGGAACTTGATGGACGAATACTGATTAGATCTTAATTGTTCTTACAGTGATTACTGTAGGAAATATCTATGAATGCTTACCAAAATTCTGTCTAGATCTCTGTAAATACCTTAACAGTGAAATTGACACCTCCTTCTCTTTTAAAACATGCTCACATAGAATACTTCATTGACTCCGGGCTGGTGTGGGGTTCTCCTATTTTTTGAGGGTATCAGAGTGTTTGCTCACAGAGGTATTGATGCTGATACTCTGAGTGCCTACTCAACAGCCATTACTG
>JAQIFY010006052.1:0-10596 GCA_028533085.1 Varecia variegata
GCCAACTCTCACGCTCCCAGCCTGTCCCACTCCGGTTTGCCACGGCCCCCCTGTCACTCCTTCTCCTAGGACTCTCTAGGCCATGGGCCAAGCAGCATAGATACCATAGAGTATGGAAATTGACCTAGAACAGCCTACAGTTAAGACTCAGGTCATGTGACTCCCAACTGTCCAATCAAAGTGGTTCCGTGGTGACCTCTGGACCAGGAGGGAAGTCCCTATCTAGACACTATAAAAGAAGATGCAGAGCATAGCCAACCTCTCCCTTTGCCCTTCCTTTGGATCTTCCTTTGCTGTAAAAGGGGGTCCGGTCGTCATCTGTGGCGTATGTATTGTGCTCTCTAAACCTATATCTTGCTCTTGCCCTATAATCCTATCTTTTTCTCCTCAATAAACCTCATTTTCTAGGTGCTTGCCTAACTTTGGCGTGTCTGGTCATTCTTTGGCCATGATCGCGGCAAGAACTGACATTTCAGACTAAAACCTGACAAAGCAATATTTAATGTTTACATTACTGTGACTATGTACAGGTGAGTCACAGCTGAGCTATGTAGTTAATATCCTGTGGTCATTTTCCCTTTCTGTACAACATTTTAGTTGCCTGAAGTTAATAATTGTCTTGTTTTTTAATTTGCTTGGTTGTTAATGTCCTTATCATTCATGAATTTCCAAACTCTTCCTCCTAGTGTAAATCTCTTAATATGTGCAAACACATGAGGAATTCTATCAATTTCATCTTTTGGAAAAAGCCCCTCTCACAAGGACTTCTGATCTGCCCCAGTCTGTACTGGCTACCCTCTAAGCCTGTGGTTGCATAGCTATTGTCCAAAGACAACCCTTTACCATCCTGCCTCTCTCTGCATTGGATCCTTTATTTTGCAGATCTCATCTTTTTCTCTTTTTTCGTTTACTTGCTTATTTGGTGGAGGATATGTTGAGGAGCTTTTTGAGAAATGGTGTGTGGGAGGTAAAATGTCCAAGTCTTCACAGATCTGAAAATGTCTTTATAAAATAAAATAAAATGTCTTCATTTTATCTCTCCTAAAGTGGAGGCTTGTCTAGGTAAAGAGCTAGATTGAAAATGATTTTCCTCAGATTTTTTAAGTCATCGTACCATGGTATTCTGGAATCCAGTGTTGCCATGGAGAATTCTGCTGTCATTCTATTCCTGATCTCTGGTATAGGAGGACCTGTTTTTTTTCTTTCTAGGGATGTGGAGGATCTTCTCTTTGTCCTCATTGTTCTGAAATTTCATGATGGTACACCTTGATAAGATTCAAGTTTTCATACATTTTGCTGGGCACTCAGTAAATCATTTCAGTCTAGAAACTCATGTCCCTCATTTGAGAGAATTTTTCTTGAATTATTTTATTGCAATTTCTTTATTTTCTCTGTTCTTTCTGGAACTCCTGTTATCTGTATGTTGCATCTCCTGGTTTGTCCTCTAATTTTCCAACCTATTTTTCCTTTTTTTTTTTTTTTGAGACAGAGTGTCGCTTTGTTGCCCGGGCTAGAGTGAGTGCCGTGGCGTCAGCCTTGCTCACAGCAACCTCAAACTCCTGGGCTTAAACGATCCTACTGCCCCAGCCTCCTGAGTAGCAGCTGGGACTACAGGCATGCGCCACCATGCCGGCTAATTTTTTCTATATATATTTTAGTTGGCCAGATAATTTCTTTCTATTTTTAGTAGAGACGGGGTCTCGCTCTTGCTCAGGCTGGTCTCGAACTCCTGACCTTGAGCGATCCACCCGCCTCGGCCTCCCAGAGTGCTAGGATTACAGGCGTGAGCCACCGCGCCCGGCCTTTTCCTTTTTTTATATCTCTGTATTTTCACGCTATTTTCTGAGAGATTTCCTCAATATGATTTTCTAAACATTCTGTTTTTTACTTATATCATGTTTTTAATTTTTCAGAGCTCTCTAATTAATTTTATATATATATATGCATATATATATATATATATATATATATATATATTTGAGACAGAGTCTCACTCTTTTGCCCGGGCTAGAGTGCCATGGTGTCAGCCTAGCTCACAGCAACCTCAAACTCCTGGGCTCAAACAATCCTCCTGCCTCAGTCTCCCGAGTAGCTGGGACTACAGACATGTGCCACCATGCCCGGCTAATTTAGAGCTCTCTAAATATTCTTTTTTCTAATTCTTCTAGTTTTTCCCATATGTGCAGTTGTTTTTAAATGTCTTGTAATGTACGATTTCCAAAAAGGGAAAAAGAGAGCAATGAAGGAGATGGGGAAAAGGTGCCAACCTTTTTTCCTTCCTTTTCTTTTTTTTAGAGACAGAGTCTTGCTCAGACTTGAGTGTGGAGTGCAGTGGCACAATCACAGGTCACCACAGCGTCGAACTCTTGGGCTCAAGTGGTCCTCCTGCCTCAGCCTCACAAGTACCTGGGATTACAGGTGCGTGCCACCACACCTGGCTAATTTTTTTTAACATTTTGTAGAGACGAGGTCTCACTATGTTGCCCATGCTGGTGTCAAACTCCTGGCCTCTAGCAATCAGCGCACCTCTGCCTCCCGAAGTGTAGGATTACAGACATGAATCACCACACATCCAACCAGTGCCAGCCTTTTAAATCCCCCTGAAGTCACTTCAGCCAAAAGGGGAGGGGCTTGCAACATCATGGGCAGGGAAAACAACAATGCCTCCCTTCCTCTTTGTCTGGATTTCTATGATCAGAAATAGCAATCAGCAGTCAGAGAACAGATTCCAGAGATATGAAGAATAGGGTCCTTTTTGCCCACCCTGGCTCCTGTAAGCTATATGCAAGCTGCTTTAGGAATAGAGGCACAGCTGTCTGCAACAGGACTAGGGGTAGCAGATGGGTAGCTGTTACTGTGCTAAGAGCTAAAATTTCCTGAAATTAAACTCAGTTTAAATCTAAGCCTTGCCCTGGGAGTTGCAAGCCGTCAGTAGACCCAGAGTTTCAAAATAATCACATCAGACAGATTTTATCAGTGCAATTGTTGTCTAGTCAGGGAGAGAAATTCCTGTTGCATCCTACCCTACCATTTTCCCAGAAATTCTCTCCTCTCAATTATCTTTTAAAGAGAGTTGAGTAATAAAATTTTTTTTAAAGATATTTTCCCTTATAGTATTTCCAGCACTATCTCTTTGCGTAGATTCATATTTCTATCTGGTGTCATTTTTCTTCTGCCTGAAGAACTTCTTTTAACACTTATTATAGTGATTGCTAGTGAAATTTTTTTCAGGTTTTGTATGATGAGAAAGTCTTTATTTTTCCCTTTGCTTTTGAAAGATAATTTTGCTGGGCATGGAATTTTAGGTTGACGATTTTTTTCTTTCTGTAATTTAAAATTGCTGCTCTACTGTCTTCTCATTTGCATAGCTTTTGTTGAGAATTCCGTTGTCAGCCTTGTCTTTGTTTCTTTGTATATAACATGTCCTTTCTCTAGCTGCATTTAAAAATTTCTCTTGAGCAATTTGATTATGATGTGTCTTGGTATTGTTTTCTTCATTTCTTGTGCTTGGAGTTTGTTGAGTTTCTTGGGTCTATGGGTTTATAGTTTTCAACAAATTAGGAAATTTTTCAGCCATTACATCTTCAAATATTTTTGCCTGTCTCCCTCAGCCCCTTTCAGAGACTCCAGTTACCTGTATGTTAGGCGGCTTGAAGTTGCCCCATAGCTCACTGATGCTCTTTTCATTGTTTACTCTTTATCTTTCTTTGTTTAATTTTGTATACTTTCTATTGTTATGTGTTTGAGGTCACTAATGTTTTCTTTTGCAATCTTAATCTGCCATTAATCCAATCCAGTATATTTTTCATATGTCTACTTACCTTTTTGAACATATAGAATATAGTTATAGTAACTGTTTTAACGTCTTTCTCTGCTAATTCTGACATGTGTGTCAGTTCTGGATCAGTTTCAGTTGATTAATTTTTCTCATTAGAGTTGGTATTTTTCTGTTTTTCTGCATGCCTGGAAATTTTTGATTGGCTATCTAGTGTCTTGAAAATTGTTGTTTCCCATATTTTATACATTTCTTATTGGCTATTTCAGGTGAGAGGGCATATCTATCCTGTTACTTCATCTTGGGTGGAAGTGGAAGTCTGTGACACATTAAAGAATTTGGGGGGAAAGAATGATAATGGTCAGTTAAGTGATTTAGAAAGATTACAGTTGTAGAAGAGAGGGTTAGGATGAAGATGGGAATTATTACCAATAGGGACTATTACAATGCTGTTTTTCCCGCTGGTCTGTCCTCTTCTTGCATCCATGGGCCCTAGCTCAGTTCTAAGCACATAGATTGGGTCTAGGTGAAATGAATTGATTGAATGAATGAATGAAGATGTACTCTATCCTCTACGATCTTCACTGGAGTTTTGGAAAGGGAGGCAGGAAATGCCTTGGAAAATGTAGAAGAAAATTCTCTATTTCTGAATCATGGATAAGATATTGAACTAATCGGTTAAGAACAAATTCTTTATCTTATAGAGACTCAGTTTCTCCATTTGCCACTTGGAGATCATAATAACTGTGTTATGGAACTGATGTAAGTATTAAATGACACCATGTGTAAAACACATAGTATAAGTGAGTGTACTCTTTTTTTTTTTTTTTTTTTTTGAAACAGAGTCTCACTCTGTTGCCCGTGCTAGAGTACCGGGGTGTCAGCCTAGCTCACAGCAACCTCAAACTCCTGGGCTCAGGCAATTCTGCCTCAGCCTCCCGAGTAGCTGGGACTACAGGCATGCACCACCATGCCCACCTAATTTTTTCTATATATATTTTTAGCTGTCCATACAATTTCTTTCTATTTTTAGTAGAGACGGGGTCTTGCTCCTGCTCAGGCTGGTCTTGAACTCCTGAGCTCAAACAATCCTCCCGCCTCGGCCTCCCAGAGTGCTAGGATTACAGGCGTGAGCCACTGCGCCCAGCTGAGTGTACTCTTTAAAAAAATGAATTTTATGGTATGTAAATTATATCCCAATAAAGCTGTTAATACATAGCATAGTGCCTGGCATGGTAGGGATTCAATACAAGGTAATTAATACTATTATTAATTCGATTCAGAGGGGACATGAATCAGATCTGGCTCATAGGTCTTAGCATCCTGTACAACCACAGGCTTTTGTCCAGTCTCTGTGCTTATTCACATTTTCTTAAAGTACAAGTGAAAAGTCAATAAAAAGGTATAATAGGTACAATTTTTTCCTGCATTTATTTCATGATTTTTACAAAGGGCTTAAGAAGTTCACTTTGCTGCTCTCATTTCACTCTTGTACCCAAAGATTGTTGTTTTTCATAGAATCTGTCCCATAGAATTATAAACTCTTAAAATTAGAAGGACTCTTATAGATTCTCTCATTTGCTTATGAGGAAATTGAAGAGCACAGTGATGACAGTTCCACTTCTTTGTGCTTTTCCTCTTCCACTTGAAACTCCTCCAGATTTCTATTATCTATCTTTTGTATGTTGATTTATTTCATTCCTTATTCCTCTACTGATTGTTTCATTTCTTTTTAAAAGCATACAAAATTCTTCCCTTTGCCATGCTAAATATCTCGAATTTATATAATTCTATTTCTTTTCCTTTATGGCCTATTTTATTGACAAGATAATTCACATTGGGGCTTTAGTTGCTCATGCCCAACTTAACTGTTTAATTTCTTATAGTCTGGTTTCTACTCTCACTACTGAATTTGGTCACTTGCAGGTCACCTAATACCTCTAATCTCCAAATCAAGTTGTGCTTTCCCATGTCTGTTGACCTCTCTAATAGATTTGACAATGTTTTATACCCATTTTTTCTGGAAAATCTCTTGGTCTCCAAAATGGTGCATTTTCCTGGCTTCCCAACCACCTCTCTAGAGGTTATGTCCCATTCTTGTCACCATTCTTTCCAGAATTTCTAATTCATCCATGTAGGGATTCTTTCAAGTGCTCTCCTGGATCTTTGCTCTTTTCTCTCCTTTTGCACTATTTCATTCAACTCCAAAACTTTAATTATCACCTTGACGCTGTGTCTTTTAAATATCTACAGATTCACTCTTTACCCTGACTCTAGTCCTTCACTTCTAATTGCTGGCTGAACATCAAATAGTCATAAAACGTTGGAGCAGTGAGAAGGCTAGAGATCATCCAGTTCAATAGTTTTCAAACTGCTCCCCAGTACCCAAGGGATTTCTGGAGGCAGATCAGGCATGCCTCATGCATTTAATACATGGTTATTGAATGACTACAGTGTGCTGGGATGCAGCAATGAACAAACATACTAAACTCCTTAACCTTAATATAGCTGAGCTCACATTCTGCCCAAGATCTGATTTGAAGAGAATTGATGGTTTGTGTGTGTGTGTGTGTGTGTGTGTGTGTGTGTATGACTTTTACTCAACATATTTGAAATGAATTTATCACCGTTTCCACCTAGCTTTGTCACTGCCAACACTCCTTGGCTTTTGCTGAACCCTTCCACTTATCAAAAGTCCAAATGCCTGAAATAATTTCCAATGCATTATTCTAAATGACTTATACTCAGTATATCCTTATCTATCATGGGGTTTATATAATTTGAAAGCAAAAATACTTAAATTTCATTTGATTGACTCATGATGCTATTTTAACATTATGTTCTTAACTTTTGTCAAGAGGCAATAGAAAAAAAGTCAAACAAGAAATATTTCTGAATTTTAAGTGAACTATTTTTAAATATGTTGAATGTAATTTGTGTCAGTTCTCACAGAATAAATTTCTTTAAAACTAGCTTTACCAAATCAGAAATGGTAAAGCTATACCTAAAGATGGTACAGATACTAGAAAGATCTTAAGATATTTTGAAAAATTTGATGCTAGTAAATTTGACAATTTAGATGAAATGGAGAAATTACTTAAAAAATATAACTTTCCAAAATAGGCACAAGAAGAAATATAACCTAATAGAAGTAGTTATAAAAATATGACTATTAAAGATATTAAGTTCAAAATTAAAACCTATCCCATAAAGAACATATAAAGCTTCATTGGTGAATTCTCCCAAACATGTAAGCATGAGATAACACCAATCCTATCCAACCTCTTCCAGGAATTAGAAAAAAGTGTTAACATTTCCCAACTCATTTTTATACCAAAATCTAAAAGAACATTATTAAAAAGGAAAATTATAGGTCAATCTCTCATGAAGTTTAATTCAAATATTAAACAAAATGTTAGCAAATGTAACCCATCATGTTAAAAAATAACACATCATGATCGTTGCGATTGTTGTAGGAATGCAAGGTTGTTTGATATTTGAAAATCAAACTATATTATTTACTGCATTAAAAAAATAAAAAGGAAGAAATTAAACTGTTATTAGCTGTCAACATGGTTGTATACATAGAAAATTCAAATGAATGTACAGATAGGCTATTGGAATTAATTTGTCAAGGTCACTGGACACATAGTCAATAGAAAAAATAAATTTTTCTTTTATATACAGCAACAAAAAAAATAGAAAATAGAATATTAAAAAACCCACTTAAAATAGCATCAAAAGCCGCCAAATACATAAGAATAAATTTTTAAAAAGAGAAAGAAAAGGCATGCCACTAGAACACTCTAAAACATTACCAAAAAAATAATGAATACCTAAATAAATGCAGAAATATTTTACAGTATATTCAAGAATTGTAATGCTGAATATTATAATGATGTTTATTCTCAAACCTATCTATACATTTAACATAATCACAATCTGAATCTCAACAGGATTGTTTTAAAATAAAAATTGACAAGAAGATTCTGAAATTGAAAAGTAAATACAATGGACCAAGAATGGCAAAAATAACTGAAGAATAAGAACAAAGTTGAAATATTTATACTACCACAATCAAGACTCACTATAAATTTACAGTATTAAAACTGTGATATTGAGGCAAAGACAGATCAGTGGAACAAATTGAGAGTGTAGAAACAGACTCAACCATATATGATCACCAGATATACGACAAATGTGTCACCGCAATGTAGTGTGTGTGTGTTTGTGAGAGGGCAGTCTTTTTAGTAAATGGCTTTGGGTAAATTGAATATTCGTATGGGAAAAAAAAACCTTGACTCCTGGCACACATCAAACACAAGTGTCAACTCAAAAGGGATTATAGCACTAAAGGTAAAACACTAAGGCTTCTAGATAATAACAATGAAAAAAAATCTTAATGATCTTGGGATAGGCAAATATTTCTTAAACAGGAAACCAAAAGCACTAACTTTAAAGAAAAACAATAGATAAATCAGAGGTCATTAAAATTAAGATATTCTCTTCATTAAATCACCATTAACAGTGTGAAAAGGCAAGCCACAGCCTGGAAGAACATTTTTGCAATATGTATATGAAAAAAATGGCTAGTATCCATGATAAAGAACTCCTTCCTACAAATCACTAAGAAAAGTGTACACAGCCCAATGAGAAAATGGAGAAAGAAGAACAAGCACCTCACAAAAGAGGAGATCCAAATACCCAATCAGTACATAAAAATTACTCCCATCATTAGTTATTAGGATAATGCAGATTAAAACTATAATGAAATATTATTACATATTCACTAGAATGGTTGTTAAACAAACAAACAAATAAAAGGAACAAAACACAACAAGCCTGGCAAGTAACAAAGGTTGGGAGGGTATGGAACAATAGGAACTCATTCCCTGCTGCTAAGAGTGTAAATTTGTGCAATCACTTTGGAGAACTGTTTTGGCAGTTTTTACAAAAGCTAATTATAACTATACCCTATAGCCCAGCAGTCCTAATATAAAATATTTACTGAAATGTATAATATGTACACCAAAACCACATACTAGAATGCTTATGGCAGCACTATTCATAAAAGCCCCAAACTGGAAACAATCTAAAGGCCCATCAAAAATCAATAAAATGTATATATAAATTATTGTATGTTCATATAACAGAATATAGCAATGAAAACAAATCCCTGCTACATACAGAAATATGGGTGAATCTCACAGACATAATTTTGAATGAAAGAAGCGAAACCTAAACATATACATAATGAATGATTCCATTTATATAGACAAAACTAAAAGATGGTAATAGAAGTTAGAATAGTAGATATCTTTGACGGAACACTGAGAGGAAGCACAAAATAGGCTTTTGGGTGCTGGTTATGTTCTGTATCTTGATCTGGATGGTAGTCACATGGATGTGTTCACTTTGAAGAATTCATCAAGATTTCTGAATTTTACTTTGTGTATGCTGTACCTCTTCAAAATGACACAAAAATTAAACATTTAGAGAAAATTAGTCTGAAAAATATCTTTTTACCATAAAAAAGTGACTTATTTAATGAAATAAAGAATTATGCAATTATTGTTTTCCTTTTTTCTTCAATGCCAAAAAAATGCTGGAGATAATTTAATTGTCAGTTGTAGTCACTATATTAATTTAGGTGGTTTCTTTCTTTCTTTTTCCTTCTAAATGGCTTTTGATTTTTTATTTCTAATTATTATATGTGTAGCTTCAATTATTTACCACCAGGAATTCTTTTTGGAATAAATTATTGATAAAAATAAGTATAAAATGTATTGTTTTACCTAGGAACTGTGGTTTCCATTTCCTTTTTATTTTTGTATTCCAAAAAAACTAAAATTGAACAACAAATACAGGATGAAAAACACACAGGATGGTTGGCTTATCCTTTAATTTCAATTTGGTCATGCATTGCTTAATGATGGAGTAAGTTCCAGAGATCTGCTATACAGCATTGTGCCAATAGATTAAAAAATATTTTATTGTATACTTAAAATTTTAAGAGGGTAGATCTCATGTTAAATGTTCTTCACCCAATAAAAAATAAAGACATTTAGTGCTCGCTTCGGCAGCACATATACTAAAATTGGAACGATACAGAGAAGATTAGCATGGCCCCTGCGCAAGGATGACACGCAAATTCGTGAAGCGTTCCATATTTTTTGAGCTCAGGGACGCGGTCCTCCTGGTGTTCGCCAACAAGCAGGACCTGCCTAACGCCATGAATGCGGCCGAGATCACAGACAAGCTGGGGCTGCACTCCCTCCGTCACAGGAACTGGTACATTCAGGCCACCTGCGCCACCAGTGGGGACGGGCTCTATGAAGGACTGGACTGGCTGTCCAATCAGCTCCGGAACCAGAAGTGAACGCGACACCCCCCTTCCTCTCCGCCCTCCGCTTCACTCTCATGTGGCAAACGTGCGACTCTGTGGTATGAGTGCCAGAAGCTGTCTCCATGGTTTGGTCACAGTGTGCATCGCACCATGCTGTAAATGTGGCAGACGCAGCCTGCAACCAGGTTTTTTATTTAATGTAAATAGTTTTTGTTTCCAATGAGGCAGTTTCTGGTACTCCTATGCAATATTACTCAGCTTTTTTTATTGTAAAAAGGAAAATCAACTTACTGTTCAGTGCTGAGAGGGGTTTAGGCCCGAGAGCACCTGGCCACCAGGAGCCACTGTTGGAGCCTGGGCCCTCCTGGCTGGAGGGCTGTATTGAGATCTATTGGTTTTTAACCCAGACTCAGTGCATTTTTTAAAATAGCTAAAATCCAAGTCAAGAACACTTGAACACACAGAAGGGAGACCC
>JAQIFY010006053.1:0-10595 GCA_028533085.1 Varecia variegata
CCTACAGGAAGTGTTTCATAGTGCACTATACATAGAAAACCACAATAGATACCTACCAGTGTGAATATATCTGAAACCTAAAGCTTACAGATTTTATAAAACAATAGCACAAGAGGCAAAACTAAACAACGAAGTATCATTCAACATGATGAACAAAACAGTACCCACATATCAATACTAACACTGAACGTGATTGATCTTAATGCTCTAATTAAAAGGCAGAGACTGGCTGAATGGATGAAAAATTATTGCCCAAGTATATGTTGTCTCCAAGAAACCCATCTAACTCATAAGGACACACATAGACTTAAAGTAAAGGAGTGGAAAAAAATATTCCAAGCAAATAGAAACCAAAAGCAGGCTGGTGTAGTCGTTCTCATATCAGATAAAATTGAATTTAAATCAACAATGGTTAAAAAAAAAAAAGAAAAAGTTGGTCATTATATAATGATAAAGGGAACAATTCAACAAGAAGACATAAGATTCCTAAACATATACGCATCTAATACAGGAGCTCACAGATTCTTAAAGCAAATTCTACTAGAGCTATGCAAAAAAAAATAAACAGTAGCATCATAATCATGGGGATTTTATTACTCCACAGACAAAACTGAATAGATCATTGAAGCAGAAAATCAACAAAGAAATATTTGACTTAAATGCAACTTTAGAACACATGGCCCTAATGGACATTTACATACTCTACCTGAAAACTATAGAATATGAATTCTTCTCATCAGCAAACTGGCATTTTTTAATAGTGATCATATCCTAGGCCACAAAACAAATCTCAGCAAATTCAGAAAAATAGAAATCATACCATGTATCTTCTCAGACCAAAATGAAATAAAACTAGTAATCAATTCCAAGAGAAACTCTCAAATCCACAAAAAGTCATGGAAATTAAACAACCTACTGCTGAATGATTATTGGATAAAAAAATGAAATTAAGATGGAAATTAAAAGATTCCTTGAACTGAATGACAAAGAAGACACAAACTATCAAAGTTTATGGGATACAACAAAGGCAATGATGAGGAGGAAATACATAGCCTTAAATGCTTACATGAAAAAGATGGAAAGATCATAAAGTGTAAACCTGATATTGCATCTCAAAGATCTAGAAAAAGAATAACAAACCAAACCCAAAGAAATACCAAAATTCAGAGCAGAAATAAATGAAATGGAAAACAAAAGAACAATACAAACAATAAATGAAAGAAAAGTGGGCTCTATGAAAAAATAAATAAAATCAATAGACTATTAGCCATATTAATCAGAAATACAAGAGAAAGGACTCAAATAACCTCACTCACAAATGAAAAAGGAGATATTAAAACTGATACCGCAGAAATGCAAAAGATCATCCAAGACTACTATGAAAACCTCTACACCCACAAACTAGAAAACCTAGAGGAAATGGATACATTTCTGGAAACACACAACTTCCCAAACCTGAATCAGGAAAAAAATAGAAATCTTGAACGAACAAATAACTAGCAGTGAGATTGATGCAGTAATGAAAAATCTCCCAACAACAACAACAACAAAAAAATATCCCTGGACCAGATGGATTGACAGCCAAATTCTACCAGACCTACCAAGAAGAACAAGCACCTATTCATAACATAAAGAACGAGGGAATCCTTCCTAACTCTCAATCTATAAAGCCAGTATCACCTTGATACCAAAGCCAGGAAAACACACACACACAAAAAAAAAACCTCTATAGACCAATGTGCTTTATGAATATTGATGCAAAAATCCTCAACAAGATACTAACAAATCAAATTCAGCACTACATCAAAAAGATAATTCACCTTGATCAAGTGGATTTCAGCCTAGGGATGCAAGAATGGTTCACCATACACAAATTAATAAATGTGATTCACCACATAAATAGAAACAAAAACAAAGAACATATGATCATCTCAATAGATGCAGAAAAAGCATTCGACAAAACCCAGTACACTTTCATGATGAAAACCCTCAAAAAGTAGTCAGGGAAGGAACATACCACAAAATTATATAAACCATATAAAACACACTCACAGCCAACATCATACTGAATGGGGAAAAGTTGAAATCATTCCCCCTAGGAACTGGAACAAGATAAGGGTACCCAGTTCAATTCATAGTACTGGAAGTCCTAGCCAAAGTAATCAGGCAAAAGAAAGAAATAAAGAGCATCCAAATTGGCAAAGAGATGGTGAGGAGGTCAGACTATCCCTGTTTGTGGACAATATGATCCTGTATCTAGAAAATCCTAAATAATCCATCCAAAGACTCCTAGAAATGATGAGCAAATTCAGCAAAGTCTCAGGTTACAAAATCAATGTATACAAATATCTAGCATTTGTATATACAATAACAGTCCAGCTGAGAGTCAAATCAAGGCCTCAATGCCATTTACAATAGTTATGAAGAAAATAAAATACTTGGGAATATATTTAACCAGGGAATTAAAAGATCTCTACAAGCAGAACTACAAAACACTGATGAAAGAAATCACAGATGACACAAAGAAACAGAAAAATATCCCATGCTCATGGATTGGTAGAATCAACACCGTTATAATGTCCATTCTGCCCAAAGCAATTTACAAATTCAATGCAATTCCCATCAAAATGCCAAAATCTTACTTCACAGCTCTAGAAAAAACTAATCCTAAACTTTATTTGAAGTCAAAAAAGAGCCCTAATACCCAAAGCAATCTTAAGCAAAGAGAACAAATGTGGAAGCATCACATTACCCGACTTCAAACTACACTACAAGGCTACAGTAACCAATAAAAGTAGAGACATAGGCCAGTGGAACAGAATAGAGAAACCAGAAATAAAATCAAATAGCTACAATCAACTGATCTTTAACAAAGCAGACAAAAACATACACTGGGGAAAGGACATCCTAATCAATAAACGGTGCTGGGAAAATTGAATAGCCACATGCAGAAGAATGAAACAGGACCCATATCTCTCACCATATACAAAAATTACCTCAAGGTAGAATAAAGACTTAAATGTAAGACCTTAAACCATAAAAATTCTGCAAGAAAATACAGGAAAGTTCTTTTAGACATCATCCTAGGCAAAGAATTTGTGACTAAGACCCCAAAGGCAAATACAGTAGCAACAAAAGTAAATAAATGTGATTTAATTAAATTAAAAAGCTTTTGCATAGCAAAGGAAATAATTAACAGAGTAAACAGAAAACCTACAGAATGGCAGAAAATATTTGCAAGCTATATATCTGACAAAAGACTAATTTCTAGAATCTACAAGGAACTTAAATAAAACAGCAAGAAAAAAACAAACAATCCCATCAAAAAGTGGGCAAAAGACATGAACAGAATTTTTTCAAAAGAATACAGACATCTGGACAACACACATATGAAAAAATATTCAATACCACTAATCATTAAGGAAATGCAAATTAAAACCACAATGACAAACCATCTTACCCCTATCATAATGGCCATTACTAAAAAGTCAAAAAACAACAGATGCTGGCATGGATGCAGAGAAAAAGGTATAGTCATATACTGTTGGTGGGACTCCAACCTCTATGGAAAACAGTACGAATATTCCTGAAAAAGGTAAAGGTAGACCTACCGTTCGATCCTGCAATTCCACTACCAGGTAACTATCCAAAAGAAAAGAAATCATTTTACCAAAAAGACACCTACACCTGAATGTTTATCACAGCACAATTCACAATCACAAAGATATGTAATCAACCTAAGTGTTCATCAATACATGAATGGATAAAGAAAATATGGTGTGTCTGTGTGTGTGTATATATGTGTGTGTGTGTGTGTGTGTGTGTGTGAGAAAGATATATATCAACCATAAAAAGGAATGAAATAATGTCATTTGCAGCAACCTGGATGGAACTGGAGACACTTATCCTAAGTGAAAGATCTCAGGAATGGAAAAACAAACACTACATATTCTTACTAATAAATGAGAGCTAAACAATGGGTGCTCATGGGAACAAAAAGACATAAAGAACTTTGGAAAATAAGAAGGGAGAGGATGGCAGAGGGGTGAAGGATGAAAACTTACCTATAGATACAATGAACAGTGACCTGGTGGCGGGCACATTGAAATCCCTGACTTCAGTATTGTAGAGTATATCAATGTAAGAAAAACTTTTGTACCCCCTTAATATTTTGAAATAAAATAATTAAGTAAATAAATAAAAGGTGTGCAGAACGAGGACCACATGATGCACCCCCCCCAAAAAAAAAGGTTGAATTCACAGACTCACAGTCTCCTTTGTGAAAGTCAAGACACTGATTGAGAAAGATTGGCACCCAGATCCTTGAATGAGGACATCTGGGTAGACTTAGATGAAAATGAGAATATTGTTCTCCAAGTCACTCTTCTGAAGAGACTCACCTTCCCTCTCTTGAAGACTCTGTGATAACCCATCTGAAGCAGATGCTCTGCCAGAGGCATTAATGAGATGCCCTTATTATATCTGCTCCTATAACTAAAATCTAATGATCCAGGGGGATAGTGCTATGTCTGACAAGGCAGGAGATCACTTATACTTTAAGATAATTGCAAAGCTTAGATAATATATTTTGCTAAAAACCTGTATTATATGTGGGAATAGATACTAAGAGTGTTAGACCAATGACGATGGAATATGATTTTGAATGGGGCCTAATTTATTGATATGAGTACACTTACCAGAGATCATGTATTTAATGTGAGATTGAGATGCCAAAAATTCCCAAGAATATAAAGGGAAAAAAAAAAACCCAAATTCTCAGAGAGACAGTAATGTCGGGGTGGATTTACCATGTGCTATTGTCCATATACCTCTTTCCATTAATTCCCTCCAGTAAGACCCACAGAATACTCCTTTCACCAAAGAATTGAGAAACACATTAAAGAAAGAAACACAATTCTTAACACACTTTAATGACATTGCAAGGATCAACAAAGTAACATTGCCTAGCAGTTTTAAGATTGGAGCATCATAAGCTGGTAAGAACAGATACTACACTTGATCTTAGCCAAAAGGTAACTACATGATGAGTGCGATGTGCACTGTCTGGGGAATGGACACGCTTGAAGCTCTGACTCGGGGGGATGGGTGGGACATGGGCAATATATATAACCTGAACTTTTGTACCCCCATAATAAGCTGAAATAAATTTTAAAAAAAAGATTGGAGCATAAAAGAGACGCCTTTTTGTCTTCAGGGAATTCACCATCATCCTCTTTGTATTGTTAACTTCAAGAGGAGGCTGGTTATTACAGCATCTCTCATCCTCTCTGTCTCCCCCTCTCTCTCCCTGCTATGCTTAATCTCTTACCCCAAAATGGTGATACATTCTTGTATCTACGAGTACGCCAAAGTGAAAATCTATATCCTCGTCAAATAATATACTAAAATCCTGAATAAATATAAAGAGTACTAAATACCATGAATAAAATTAGTTTAATGAAGCTGGGAGATATACTGACACTGGATTTTCTAATGTTTTCAGTATATTTCATCACCTTTTACTTTAGCAAAAACCGTTTTAACAATAAAGTGCTTACATTTAAAAACTAAGCCCTCACTGAAATTAAAGTTACCCAAAGAACCAGATGGAGGGTAGAGGTTTTCTAAGCAGAAATGACTGTACCTGTGAAGACCCTGGGGCAGGTAAGGACATGGTATATCTTCAAGAGCTGTGAGATGGACAGATGGCTGGAATTTGTAGGGAGGGTGTGAGTGAAGCAAGATGAGGTCTGGGAGATAAGCAGGGGTCAGATCACGCAGTGCTTTGCAAGCCCAGTTAAAGATCTTTTTTTCATTTCAAGTCATCAGAGCAATCTTTGAGTTTGTATTTCTAAAATATCACTGTAACTGCTATGTGAGGAATGGATTGCTGAGGAATTTGACCTAAGAATAAAATAAATAAAAATAGAATCATTTTTTCATTCAAAAAATATTTATTAAGCATTCAAAAATCTTCTTGAAGCTTATATTCTACTGATGGGAGCCAGAAACTACACCATAAAATAAAAACATTAAGTATTATGCTGAGTAGGATAAGTGCTTTTAAAGCCAAAAAATAGAGAAACAGGAAGGAGAATGTTGGAAAGGTACACATTTTAGTTAGGGTAGCAACGGAAGGCTTCTGTAAGAATGAAACATTTGCTAAAGACCCGAAGGTGTCTGAGAAGCAAATCAGGCAGCTACCTGAGGCAAAGGGAACAGCAAGGCCAGGGCAGCTGCATTGGGGTAAGTGAGGGGAGAAGAGTGGATGAGGTCTCAGAGGTAAGAGAGGTGGATCATGGAGAACCTTGTAGGACACCTTAAGAACCCCGACTTTTACTCTGAGTGACATGGAAAGCCAGGGGATTGTGGTAAGGAGGAAAATGGCATGATCTGACTCATGTTTCTGTAGGGGCATTCTGGCCACTATGTTGACAAGATTATAGCCAGGCAGAAAGGAGAAATATGGAGACTAGTTAGGAGGTTGCTGCAATAATCCAGGTAGCAAATGATGATGCCTTGGGGGCAAAGCAGTGGAAGAAGTAAAAAGTGCTTGGATTCTAGTTATAGTTTGGCAGTAGACTCAAGCTTACTTGATGTTGATCAGTTGAAGAAGTGAGAGAAAGAGAAGAACCTGAGGCTGTTTCTAAGAATCTTGATCTAAAACACTGGCAAAATGCAGATGTCATTAGCTAAAATGGAATGAGAAGCCAAGCTGGGGAGGAAGATGAAGAGCTCCATATTGGACTAGTTAAGTTCGACATCCAAGTGGCAATGTTAAGTAGGCAGTTATAGGTATGAGTCTGGAGTTCAGGGAAGCAAAACATTTTAGAAATATAATTTGAGGAGCTATTAATGTATGAACATATTATTTAAATTCAAATATGCAATGAGATGACTTTGAGAGTTAATGTAGATAGGAAAAACAAGAGAAACAAGGCCTCAAGCCTAAGTCTCTTTGATACTTAGATATCAGAAAGTTTGACAAGAAAATAGCAAATAAAACTGAAAAGGAAAAGAGAGGCAAGTAGCATAAATACTAGGATAGTGTACCATCCTAGAAGCCAAGCAAAAATGTTTTCAAGAAAGAGTGAGTGACAAGTGTGTCAAATACTACTAATTGGTCAATAGAGATGAAGTCTGAAAATTGACCATTGGATTTAGCAATATGAAGGTCCTTGAAGAGCTTTAAGAGATCAATTGCAATAAAGTAGAGAAAATTAAAATGTGATTGGACTTGGTTTAAGAGAAAAATGGGAGAAGAAACTTTGTAGAAAATTAGTATTGGCAACTCTTTAGGAGAGTTTCACACTAAAAGAAAGTAGAGAGGTTTCAGTTCCAATTAAGATGGAGTAATAATATTCTACCAAGTATTTTTTCACTGCTTATAGTCAAAATCTCTGGGCAGAATACATAGAGCAGCTATCTTAAGATTCAAAAATATAAATAATAGAGAGTTAATGTAAATAATAGGAAATGAAATCAAAACTGGAAGAACAATCACACAGCAGTGAGTTTCCTATTTTTTTTTTCCCTCCCAGCCTTGATTCTAGGGCAGCCTTATTTCCGTAACCGCACAGTGGGCATGGACAGAAAAAAAACCTAAGGAAAATTCTTTTCCCCCCTTTGTAAGAGGACTGGGAAAGGGAAACTCTACGGTTCTGTAACTATGGGTAGAAATCCCAGGGGATTATTACTATAACTATTATTAATTTTACTCTGCAGGCCAATCCTAGGCAAGCCTCAATGATGAAGCTGCCCTCCTGCAGTACCTAGACAGGCACTAGGACACATGGAGGCACATAAAAGTCTGAGAGAAAATCTTTCTGACAAAATTAATTGGGAAAAGAAGTCCCTGTGCTTCAAAGAGTTGGAGGTGAGGGAGAAACAGGATATTTGTTATTTTTTTCTCTCTCTTTTGTCTCTTGCCATTTCACTGGAAAGGTTCACACAGATGCAGGAATTGTACAAAAGCATGGGAAGAGGAACTAAAATCCTAATCTTTTAGACATAGAAGCAGAAAAAGGAGACCCTGAGAGCTACAGAGTGTGGAACAATTACAGGAGGGATAGAGAACTGAAGAAAGAGACATCCGGAATCTGTCTTGGCCTCACCCCCAAGCTGTGAATGCTTGGAATAAACCCAAAGCAGCATGACAAAGGCTTTAAGAACTGAAATATGGTATATACCAATCCCAGGGTGGTATATGCATGGAGTGGGCTCAAAGAGCTTTGGAAAGGCTTTGAACACTACATTGACATCAGAACCATAGCCCACAGAAAATGAATCAGGACTTGAAATCTGAAACTAACCTGGTTGATTGCCATCTTAAAAAAATCTCCAGAGGATTTTAACATGATCCAGAGTCTCAGAGCAAAATATTCAAAATGTTCAGTAAACAAACTGAAATTACTCCACATACAAAAAAACAGAAAAATCTTAACAATTCTCCAGGGAAAAGACTATAAATAAATGCCAACTCTGAGATTACCCAAATGTTGGAGCTATAAAACAAAGACTTTAAAGCAACCATTATAAACATGTACAATAAACCTGAGGTCCCCTACCCCTGGGCCGCAGACCAGTACTGATCCTCACATCACTGCTCTCTCCTCAACCCCCCACACCCCATCAGTAGAAAAATTGTCTTCCATGAAACTTCAGAGAGGAGCGCAGAGCAGGAGGTGAGCAAGCAAAGCTTCATCCGTATTTACAGCCACTCCTCATGGCACATTACCTCGCCTGAGCTCTGCCTCGCCCCTCACCCACCCTCCGTGGAAAATTTGTCTTCCATGAAATCCGGTCCTAGTGCCAAAAGGGTTGGGGACCATTTCAGAGTACAGCTGAAACTTCTGGTTTCCAGTTTGGCACACAAGTACTGGAAGACACTATCCATCCTAAGGACAAGTAAAAAGCTGAACAAACTGAAAACTCAACAACTCTTCTTAGATCCATGGGAGAGGTGGGATTACAGGGCAAACCATTGGCCCCCAAATTGGAGAGATCAACAGGTGAATGCAAAGAATCTCAGCTTGCTGGAGCAGAAATCTGTAAGCACAAACCTCCATGAAAACAGTGCTAACTATATCATTTCTGGCTATCAGAAAAAAAAATTACAATATATTCTAAAAGACAAAAAACAAACAAACAAAAAAAAAAAACATAGTTTGAAGAGCAAGCATCAGAACCAGACTCAGATATGGCAGGAATGCTAGAATTATCAGACCAGGAATTAAAAGCAACTATCATTAAGATGCTAAAGGCTCTAATGGATAAAGTAGACAGCATGCAAACACGGATGGGCAATGTAAGCAGAGAGATAGAAAGTCTAAGAACAAACCAAAAAGAAATGCTAGAGAACCAAAACCACTTGTAACGGAAATGAAGGATGCCTTCGATGGGCTTATTGGTAGACTGGACTTGGCTGAGGAAAGGATCTTTGAGCTTGAGACTATCTCAATAGAAACCAAAAAAACTGAAAAACAAAGAGAAAAAAACACTGGAAAAGAAACAGAATATCCAAAAACTAAGCAATAACCACAAAAGGTATAACACAGTAATTGTAATTCCAGAAGGAGAAAAAAGAAAGGAACAGAAGAAATATTTAAAACAATAATGACTGAGAATTTCCCCCAAATTAATGTCAGACACCAAACCACAGATCCAGGAAGCTCAGACAATATCAAGCAAAATAAATGCCAAAATAAAAAAATAAAATAAGAGAATAAAAGAAACAATATCCGAGTGTGGAAGGTTTGGATCTCGGTCTGCTGCAACGCTAGAGGATTGCTCTCCCGCAAGATCAACAGTGTGAATCCATGGAGAATCAACGTGGGACATAGAGAACAAGAAAAATCTGAGGTGAACGGGAATTCGCGAAAATCTGGAGAGTGCGGGAAGACAATAGACAGCGGTGTACGGGAGGGCTGTACCCGCCTCACCAGTGAGTGAGGTGGGTTCAGCCCCACAGGAAAGCGGCTTGTTCCCCCACTGTTCTCCACACTCCCGCAATTAGGGGTCTGCCTGAAGACGGTGCAGAATTGCCCTGAGAAACGCGGGGCTCTGTGGAGAGGAGACATTAGCGGAGAAGGAATTTTGACTGCAGGTTGTTTGCACCGGGTCGTGGCTTGGCAGGGGGAGGGTTGGAACTGCCCTGAGGCGAAATACAGTGTCAGACTCCAAGTTGGCACTCTCCCTCAGCCGCTCTCTTGCCGGGGAGCTACTGTGGGCTCCTGGGCTCGCCAGACCCCTGGCCCTGGTGCCTGCCGGTCCCTGATTGTTCACCCCGAACTCCGGCGGTTTGCAGACAGGCAGTCGCCATCTTGGGGTCCTGTGGACAGGCAGTCGCCATCTTGGGGTCCTCAGCCTTGCCGCTGCAGAGTGATTGGGTGCCGGACGACTACCTAGGAGGCTTCCTTCCCTAGTCTGTGGACCCCCACTGGGAGCTCCACCTCTGCGTGAACACTGAGTGCTACCCCAGTCGTGACAGAGGGGTGTGTGAACCACGCACTCATAGGAGCGGGCCTGGTGTGTGCCCGCGGGAGCTGAAGCAGCGGGGGCGCTGGGAGAGTGAGAGCCCCGCCCCCTCCCCCTAG
>JAQIFY010006054.1:0-10595 GCA_028533085.1 Varecia variegata
CCCTACCCCTATCCCAAACCAAACAACGACCCTAACTCTAACCCCTAAGTCTAAACCCTAACCTTAACAGTAACCTTAATGCCTTACCCTAACAATATTACTACCTTTAACCCTTAACCGTAACCCTAAATCTAACCCTAAACCCTAACTCTAATCCTAACCCTAAATCTAATTCTCACACTTCTTCCATCCTCAGAGTTAACAAGTCCTACAATCCAGCCATGCCATGCGTGAGATGAGGCTCTGCCTGAGTCCTGAGTGACAGTCAGCATCCAATGCCCAGGGGAGAATGGATTGATGTCACGGCGACCCTGCCCGCTGGCCACCCACCATAGATTAGACCGTGCGGGGAGTTAGCTATGCTCCCCGCAAAGAGGTTTTATTCCTTTCTGCATCTCCTGGTTGCCTCGCCAGTTTGTGGGGAGTTAGCTACACTCCCCGCAAAGAGGTTTTACCTCCTACCGGGTCTCCCAGACAGGGGTCGTCGCAAAGGATGAAAAAATAGTAGGAAAAGATATAAAAGAATAATAATAATACACAGAGCCAAAGATATAGTTTAGAAAGTAAAGGTTTATGAAGATAGACAAAGGAGGAGTCCGGATGGATATATTTCTCCCATGGAAATATAACAAAGACTGAAACTCCACACAGATATTTTATAGGGCAGATACAGGCCCCCGTTGCCAACGGCAAAGGGATTTACATACTAACAGGCAGTTTGGTTTAGGGTCACAGTCTCCTAAAAGGCTACTGCAGATTCTTTAACTAGCTCTATCTAAGGGAACAATGAGTTACAAAGTCTTCTTAGGGCAAACATCTAAGTTTTATGATAGTGCTAATACTTTAGCAAAAAACAGAGACATCTTGGCTCTGGTGATTTTGTTCTTGGAGACAGATAGGATATCAGAAGTCAACATTAGTGATACCTTGTGTTGGTTACCTTAACTGCATGGTTCTTGTCAAGGCCTGGCTTGGGGATTAGCATATCTTTAACATCAGCTGTCATCTCCGGTGGTCTTTGGTGGTCAACTTCTGGCCACCCATGGCTCTAAATAAGACCTGTCCTGTCTTTGAAAACAGGTGAGAACCATAGGCTCAGCTTACAGCTGTCTCTTTGAAATGCAGCTATCACTGAACCAGTGAGATGCAACCTGAGGTGAGGCAGCTTTTGAGCTAACACATTTATTTTTACTTTAAGGCAAAGCCTTATTTGACCTCTGAAATCAAATCTTGTCTCTAAGAATGCAGGGGGCATTTCTATAACTCAGTATTCTTAGACTCAACAAGACAGGTCCTGTTCCCTTAAAGTAAACGTTAAACCTAAGCCCTAACGCTAACACTAACCCCTAACCCGAAACCTAACACCTTACCATAACCCCCAAGTCTAACCCTAAACCCGAATTTAACCCTAACCCCTAACCCTAATCCTAATCCATAAACCTAACCCGTAACCCTAACCAAAATACTGACCACTTACCCTTCCCCAAATGTAATTCTCACACTTCTTCCATTCTCAGAGTTAAGCAAGCCTACAACCAACCCATGCAATGGATGAGATGAGGCTCCACCCCTGTATCCCTCATAAGAGACAAGGTCCCATGCCCTGAGTAAAATGAAGTGGGGTCACGGTGATATTTCCATTTCCTGATGCGTGTATATCAGATAGGGCCCATGCCTTAACCGTAATCCCCAATCACAACCCCTAAACCTAACCCTAAACCTAACACCTAACCATAACCGTAATGCTAACCCTAAACCCTCAACCTAACCCTCACCTCTAACCCTAACCCTAAGCCCAACCGGTAACCCCTAACTTAACACGAATCCCTAACCGTAACCATAATACCAAAACCCTAAAACTAACCCTTAAATGCTAATACTAACCATAACCCTAAGCACATCTGCTAACCCTTACAACAATGCTAGCACCAACCCTAACCAAACAATGACCCCAATCCTAAACAGTAAGCCCTAACCCTAAAACTAAACTTAACCCCAAATCCTAACCATATTCGTAACTCTAACACTTAACCCTAACGCTAAACATAACCATAATCCTAACCCTAAATCTAATTCTCACACTTCTTCCATTCTCAGAGTTAAGCAATCCTACAATCCTCCCATGCCATGCGTGAGATGAGGCTCCCAGCCAATCCTGCATGACAGTCGGTGCCCAGGACCCAGTGTAGGATGGAGAGATGTCACAGCAACCCTGCCTGACCCCCTGTCACCATAGATTAGACAGGCCCTGTGCCCTTAAACTAACCACTAAATCTAAGCCCTAACACTAACCCTAAACCCAACCCCTTACTCTAACACCCAACACTAACTCTAAACCCTAACATTAATCCTAACCCCTAAACATAAAAATAACCCCTAAACCTAATCATATTCCGTAACCCTAAAACCCAACCCTAACTCTAACCATAATCCTAACCCTTTACCCTGACCCCAAATGTAATTATCACACTCTTCCATTCGCAGAGATAAGCAAGCTAAAAACCAACCCATGCCATGCCTGAGATGAGGCTTCACCCCTGTGTCCCAGGTCAGAGGAAGGGTCCCATGCCCTGGGTACAATGGAGTGATTTCTCAGTGATGCTCCAGGCCTAACACTGCATAAAGGAGATATGTGGAGTGTGGTCCCGGTGATGTTCCATGTACTAATCCTGCATAGAGCAGACAGGGCCCATGCCGTAACCCTAATCCCTAAATCTAACCCCTAACCCTAAACCCAAGGATAACACCTCAACCTAACCCTAATGCTAACCCTAACTCCAATACAAACATTAATCCTAACACTAACACTAACCCCCACCCTAACCCTAACCCTAACAACTAAACCTATCCCTAACCCCTGACCCAACCCTAACACTATCCCTAACCCTAACCCCAACCATAACCCTAAGCATAACCCTAACACTAACCCCTAACACTAACCCTAACCCCTAACCCTAATCCTAACCACTGACACTAACCCTAACCCTAAATGCTAACGCTAACCCTTAACCTCTAACCCTAACCCTAACCTGAATCCTAACCCTCCACAGAAACACAAACTGAACCCGAACCTGACCCGAAAATGAACCCGAACCTTAACCCTAACCGTAGCCCCTACCCTAACCCTAAACCTCATCCCTAACACCCGACCCTAACCTTAACCCTTAACCCTAACCATAACCCCAAACCACAACCCTAGCCTTAATCCCAAGCCCCTAACCCTAAGACTAAACCTAAACCTAACTCCTAAACCCTAACCCTAACACTAAACCCTAAACCTAACCCTAACACTAACCCTAAACCCAAACCCTAATCCCCAACCTTAACCACTAAGCAAAAACACTAACCCTAACAAAAACCCTAACCTAAAACCCTAACCCTAAACCCTAACCCTACTCCTGCCCCTACCCCTAACCCTAATCCTAACCCCCTAACCCCTAACCCTAAACCTAACCACTAACCCTAACACTGACCCTAAACCTTAACCCTAATCCTAATCCTAACCACAACCCCAACCCCAACCCCAACCCTAACCCTAACCCTAACCCTAACTCTAACCCCTAACCCTGACAAAAATCCTAATCCCTTGCCCTAACCCCAAACGTAATTCTCACAATTCTTCCTTTCGCTGAGATAAGCAAGCCTACAACCAAATCATGCCATGAGTGAGGTGAAGGTCGACCGCTGATTCCCACGTAAGAGGCAGGAGGGTCACGGTGATGTTCCCACTTCCTGAGCCGCATATTCCAGATAGGGCTCTTGCCTTAACCGTAAACCCTAACAGCAACCCCTCAACCCAACCCTAAACCTAACACCTAAAACTAACACTAATGCTTACCCTAACCCCTGAACCTAATCCTCACCACTAATATGAACCCTACCCCTACCCTAACCCCTAAGTCTAACACTAACCCCTAACCACAACCGAAATACTAACCAGTACCACTAACCCTAAAATGCTAAGCCTAAACATAACCACAACCCTAATCCTAACCCTACCCCTTACAACAACCCTACCCCTAACCCGAACCTAACAACGACCCTAACTCTAACCCCTAAGCCTAAACCCTAACCTTATCACTAACCTTAAGGCCTTACCCTATCAATATTATTACACTTAACTTTAACCGTAAATATATCCCAAAATCCTAATCCTAATTCCAACCCTAAATCTAAATCTTATACTTCTTCCATTCTCAGAGTGAAGCAATCTTACAATCCTCCCATGCCATGTGTCAGATGAGGCTCCCGCGAATCCTGCGTGACAGTCGAGGCCCAGGACCCAGTGTAGGATGGAGTGATGTCACGGACACCCTGCCTGAGCCCCTGTCACCATAGATTAGACAGGCCCTGTGCCCTTATACTAACCACTAAATCTAAGCCCTAACACTAACCCTAAACCTAACCCCTTACTCTAACCCGCAACACTAACTCTAAACACTAACATTAATCCTAACCCCTAACCTTAAAACTAACCCCTAAACCTAATCATATTCCCTACCCCTAAAACCCAACCCTAACCCTAACCATAATCCTGACAGTTTACCCTTACCCCAAGTGTAATTCTCACACTCTTCTATTTGCAGAGATAAGTAAGCTTAAAACCAACCCATGCCATGCCTGAGATGAGGCTTCACCCCTGTGTCTCAGGTGAGAGGCAGGCTCCCATGCCCTGGGTACAATGGAGAGGGGTCCCAGTGATGCTCCAAGTCCTAACCCTGCATAGAGCAGATAAGGCCCAGGCCGGAACCCTAATTGCTAAAGCTAACACCTAACTCTAAACCCAAGGATACCTCAACCTAACTCTAAGTCGAAACCTAACCCCTAAACCTAACCATAAGCTTAACCCTAAGCCCTCAAACTAATTCTCACAGCTAACAGTAACCTTAACCCCAAACATTAACCCCTAACTCTAACACTAACCCCTAACAAAAACCGAAGTACCTAACCAGTAACACTAACCCGAAAACGCTAACCCTAAGTCTACGCACAACCCTAACACTAACCCTACAACTTACAACTATGCTATATGTAACCCTAACGAAACAACGACCCTGACACTAACCCCTAAGCCTAAACCCTAACCCTAATGCTAACCTTAACCCCTTACTCTAACCATTACTAACACTTAACCCTAACCCTAAACCTAACCTTAAACCCTAACCCTAATCCTAACCTAAACCCTAACCCTAAATCTAATTCTCACACTTCTTCCATTTTCAGAGTTAAGGAATCCTACAATCCAGCCACGCCACGTGTGGGATGAGGCTCCGCTTGAGTCCTGCAGTGGAGTGATATGACAGTGAACCTGCCCACCACGGCTCACCATAGATTAGACACGTCATGTGTCCTTAAACTAACCACTGAATCTAAGCCCTAACATTAACCCTAACCGTAAACCTAATACTAATCCTAATCCCTAACCCTAATCCCTAACCCTAACCAAAATCCTAACCCGTTACAATTACCCCAAAAGTAATTCTCACAATTCTTCCATTCACAGAGATAAGCAAGCCTACAGCCAAAGCATGCCATGTGTGAGATGAGGCTCCACCCCTGTATCCTGCGTTGGAGGCACGATCCCATGCCTTGGTTACAATGGAGCGGTATCATGGTGGTGTTCCCAGTTCCTGACCCGCATAGAGCAGATAGGGCCCATGCCTTAAACCTAATCCCTAACCATAACGCCTAAACCTAACCCTAATCCTAACCGTAATGCTAACCCTAAACCCTCAAACTAACCCTCATTCCTAAACCAAACCCTAACCCGAACCCGTAACCCCTAAGTCAACACTAACCGCTAACCATAACCATAACACCTAAACCCTAAAATTAACCCTAAATATTTAACACCAACGCTACCCTAACCAAAACCCCAACCCTAACCCTACCCCTTACAACAAGCGTAGCACTAAACCTTACTAAACAACGACCCGAACCCTAAATCCTAACCCTAAGGCCTAACACTGAAGTTAACCTTAAGCCCCAACCCTAACCATAATCCTAACCCAACTCTTAACCCTAACCCTAAACCTAACACTAATCCTAATCCTAAATCTAATTTTCATACTTCTTCCATTCTCAGAGTTGAGCAAGCCTACATTCCTCCCATGCCATATGTGAGAGGAGGCTAGGCCGAGTCCTGCATGACAGTCAGACCCAGGGCACAGGGTACGATGGAGTGATGTCACAGCGACTTTTCCACACTCTCTCACCATAGATTAAAGAGGGCCTGTGCCCTTAACTAACCGCTAAATCTAAGCCGTAAGAGTAACCCTATCACCTAACATAAATCTAACCCCTGACCCTAACCGCCAACACTAACTCTAAATGCTAACCTTAACCTTAACCACTAACCTTAAAACTAACCCCTAAATCTAACCCTATGCCCTAACCCTAAAACCCAACCCTAACGCTAACCATAATATTAACCCCTTTCCCTTACCCTAAATGTAAATCTCACAACTCTTTCGTTGGCAGACATAAGCGAGACGAAAACCAAACCATGCCAGGCCTGAGATGAGGTTGTGCTCCGGTATCCCAGCTGAGAGGCAGGGTCCCATGCCCTGGATACAATGGAGTGGAGGCCGGTGATGCTCCAAGTCCCTCCCTGCAGAGAACAGATAGGGCATATGCATTAACCCTAATCTCTAACCCTATCCCCTAACCTTAATCCCAAGTTTAACACCTCAACCTAAACCTAATGCTAAACCTAACACCTAAACCTAAGGCTAAGGTGAATGCTAACCCCTCAACCTAACCCTCACCCCTAAACCTAATCCTAACCCCAAAGAAAAACCCCTAACTCTAACAGTGACCTCTATGAAAAACCAAAATATCTAACCGGGAAAACTAACCAAAAACGTTAACCTAACACTAACCCCAACCGTAACCCTAACCCTAACACTATCCATAACTGTTAACCCCTAACACTAACCCTAAACCGAATCCTAACACTAACCCCAAGCCCAGCCCAAACCCGAACCCGAACCCGATCCCAAGCCTAACCACTTACCTAACCACTTACTTAACCACTAACCCTAAGCTTAACCCTAACCCCTAAGCCCTACCCTAACCGAAAACACTAACCCTAATCCCAAACCCTAACCCTAACCCTAAACCCTAACCCTAAACCTTAACCCTACCACTAACCCTACCCTCCCCCTAACCCTAATCATAATCCTAAACTCTAACCCTAACACTAACCCTAACCCCTAACCCTAACCCTAACCCCCAACCCCAACCCCAACACCTAACCCTAAATCTAACCCTAACCCTAACCCTAACTCTAAACCCTAACCCTAACTCTAAACCCTAACCCTGACAAAAATCCTAATCCCTTATCCTAACCCCAAATGTAATTCTCTCAATTTTTCCTTTCGCAGAGATAAGCAATCCTGCAACCTAACCATGCCATGAGTGAGATGAGGCTGCAGCCCTGTATCCCACGTAAGAGGCAGAGTCCCATGCGCTGGGTACAGTGGAATGGGGTCACGGTGATTTTCCAAATTCTTGAGCCTCATTTTCCAGATAGGGCCCTTGCCTTAACCGTAAACCCTAACAACAACCCTTAAACCTAACCCTAACCATAACACCTAAAACTAACACTAATGGTTACCGTAACCCCACAACCAAACACTCACCCCTAATATTAACACTAACCCCAAACCCTAAACCCTAACTCTAACACTAACCCCTAACTAAAACCGAAATACCTAACCACTACCACTAACCCTACAACAATAAGCCTAACGTTAACCACAACCCTAATCCTAACCCTACCCCTTACAACAACCCTACCCCTAACTCGAAGTAAACAACGACTCTAACTATAACTCCTAAGTCTAAACCCTACCCTTAACACTAACCTTAATGCCTTACCCTAACAAGATTACTACCCATAACCCTTAACCCTAACCCTAAGTTTATCCCTAAACCATAACCCTAATCCTAACCCTAAATCTAATTTTCACACTCCTTCCATCCAGAGTTAAGGAATCCTACAATCCAGCCATGCCACACGTGAGATGATGCTCCACCTGAGTCCTCCGTGACAGTCAGGGTCCCAGGCCAGGGTACAATGGATTGAAGTCATGGCGACCCTGCCTGACCCCCTGTCACCGTAGATTAGACAGGGCTTGTGTCATTAAACTAACCACTAAATCTAAGCCCTAACACTAACCCTAACTTAACCCCTTACTCTAATCCCGAACACTAACACTAAACCCTAACATTAATGCTAACCCCTAACATTAAAATTAACCCTTAAACCTAATCATATTTCCTAAACCTAAAACGCAAAGCTAACCCTAACCAAAGCCATAATCTTAACCCCTTTCCCTTACCCTAAATGTAATTCTCACACCTCTTCCATTCACAGAGATAAACAAGACTAAATCCAACCCATGCCATGCCTGAGATGAGGCAGTGCTCCGGTGTCCCAGGTGAGAGGCAGAGTCCTATGCCCTGAGTACAATGGAGTGGGCTCCAGGTGATGCTCCAATCCCAACCCTGCATAGAACAGATAGGGAAAATGCCTGAACCCTATTCCCTAACTCTATCCCCTAACCCTAATCACAAGGATAACACCTCAACCTAACTCTAATGCTAACCCTAACACCTAAACCTAACCCTAAGCTTAACCCTAAGCCCTCAACCTAACTCTCACAGCTAACCTGAGCCCTAACCCCGAACGTAACACTAACTGCTGACCGTAACCATAATACCTAAATCCTAAAACAACCCTAAATATCTAACACTAACCCTCACCCTAAGCAAAACCTTAACCCTACCCCTTAAAACAATCCTAGCCCTAGCCCTAACTAAACAATGACCCCAACCGTAAACCCTAACCCTAAGCCCTAACACTGAAATTAACCTTAAGCCCTAACCCTAACCATAATCCTAACTCTTAACCCTAACCCTAAACCTAACCCTAATCTTAATCCTAAATCTAATTTTCACACTTCTTCCATTCTCAGAGTTAAGCAAGCCTACATTCTTCCCATGCCATACGTGAGAGGAGGCTAGGCCAAGTCCTGCGTGACAGTCAGACCCAAGGCCTAGGGTATGATGGAGTGGTTTCACAGCGACCATTCTACCCTCTCTAGCCATACATAGGAGACGTCCTGTGCCTTTAAACTAACCACTAAGTCAAAGCCATAACATTAACCCTAGCACCTAAACATAAATCGAACACCTGACCCTAACACCCAACACTAACTCTAAATGCTAACCTTAACCTTAACCACTAACCTTAAAACTAACCCCTAAATCTAACCCTATGCTCTAACCCTAAAACCCAACCCGAACCCTAACCATAATCTTAACCCCTTTCCAGTACCCTAAATGCATTTCTCACACCTCTTCCATTCGCAGAGAAAAGCAAGACTAAATCCAACCCATGCCATGCCTGAGATGAGGCTGTGCTCCGGTATCCCAGGTGAGAGGCAGGGTCACATGCCCTGCGTACAATGAAGTGGGCTCCTGGTGATGCTCCAATCCCAACCCTGCATAGAACAGATAGGGAAAATGCCTTAACCCTATTCCCTAACTCTATCCCCTAACACTCATCTCAAGAAAACACCTCCACCTACACCTAATGCTAACCCTAACACCTAAACCTAAGCCTAAGCTGAACGCTAAGCCCTCAACATAACCCTCGATCCTAAAACTAATCCTAGCGCCAAACGCAAACCCCTAACTATAACAGTCACCTCTAACAAAAACGAAAATACCTAACCAGTATAACTAACCCTAAAACGCTAAAACTAACCCAAACCACAAACCTAACACTAACTCTACCCCTTAAAACAACCCTAGGCCTAACCCTAACAAAGCAATGACCCTAACTCCAACCCCTAAGACTAAACCCTAACATTAACCTTAATCCCTTACTCTAACCATATTACTAACACTAACACTTAAACCTAACCCTAACCCTAACCCCAAACCCAACGCTAACACAAACCCTAGCCCTAACCATAAATCTAACCCTAACCGTAAGCCCAACACTATACCTAACCCGAACACTAACCCCTAACACTACTCTAACCCCAAAATATAACCATACACCCTGACCCTAACCCTAACCCTAAACCCTAACCGTAACCCTAACTGTAACCCTAACCTGAATAGGAACCCTAACACAAAACCCAGCCAGAACCTGAAACCAAACCTGAACACGAACCCTAATCGTAACCATAATCCCTAACCCCTAATCCTAACCCTAACCCCTGTCACTAACCCTAACCCTAACTTATCCCTAACCCTAACCTTAACCCTTAAACACTAACACTAACCCTAACCTGAATCCTAACCCTAACCCAAAACCGAACCCGAACCCGAACCGTAACACTCACCCTAACTGTAACCCCTAACCCTAACCCTACACCTTACCTATAACCCCCATCCCTACCCTTAAAACTAACCCTAACCCCAAACCCTAACCCTAGCCCTAATCCCTAGCCCCTAAACCTAAACCTAACCCTAACCCTAACCTTCAGCTCTAACCCTAACCCTAATCGTAACCCTACAGTCTAACCCTGACCCTATTCCCTAACCCTAACCCCTAAGACCAAACCCTAACCCCAACC
>JAQIFY010006055.1:0-10595 GCA_028533085.1 Varecia variegata
TAGAGCATCAGGGAGATCTCACCCCATTGTCTTGCACTCAACTGTTTTCGGACTGTTTCCTGGACTCATAAATGACCCAGGTGACTCAGGGGTATCCGTCTCATTGTCCTGCTCTACCTCAGCTGTTGATACACTGCCACTGTGCCCTTCGCAGAAACCTGTGAGGAAGAATTGGTGGATAGACATGTTCCCACTATACATCTTGGGCATTTTAGGATTCTAATTCCTCTCACTAACTCATGTGTATCTGTTAAAATATGCTAAAATTTGAGCTAGCTTCTTCTATTTACTTCTGAATAGGCAGGCTTCTGTTGCTTTCTCTGTCATGCACCAGAGATGAAAGTGACTGTTGGCTACTTTCCTTCTAGTCAGAGATTGTATCTTCCCAGGATTCAGTTTGTTTTGATTATTTTTGCTTCCCACCTTTATGATGTGTTTAAAAAAATATATTATTTTCCAGATTTTTTTCTAGGATATTTTCTCTTTGTTACAGTGGGATTAATTTTTTTTTTTTTACCACTTTTATATCTCAAATGGAAGCCTAGTTTTCATGGATTTTGAAGGTAAATGTTTACCTCCAGCCCTAACAATTCATCTCTTCTCCACATTGCCATGGACTCCTAGACATCTCTGCTTGGATGCTTAATAGACATCTCAAAATTAAGATGCCCAACCCTGAGCTCATAATCATACCCCTAAAACCTGCCTCCCATACAGTGTTCCCAACTTAGTTAATGGCAAATCCATCCTTTCAGTCACTAGGATATAATCTTTAACCCACTTTTTCTTTCCCATGTTTCTCAGGAAATACTTTTTGTTCTTTCTTCAAAATGTGGCATACATCAGATCTGTTCTTGCCAGTTATGTTGTTGTCACCCTGGACCAATACCTCCTTTATAAATTAAAACTCTAACTGGCATTTTGCCTTTCACATGTCTACACACCCACCCCACAATTTATGTTCTACTGAGCCACTGAAGTGATCTTTTCACAGCATGAATCAGAGAAAGATAAGGTTCTATCCAAAATTCTGCAATGGTTCTGCCTTCACTCAAGCAAACCAAAGTCTTATAATGGCCTACAGGGCACTACATGGCCTGTCCATTCATTCCTTTCTGCCTTTATTGTCATCCTCAGTTTATCCTTTTTCTTCTTTCCTTGACTCATTCTACTATAGTCACACTGGTCTTTTTGTTGTTTCCCCAAACACAAGTGTACCCCCATCTCAGGGACTTAGTATTACATCCTTTGCCTGGAATGCTTTTGTTCCTGGATATTTTCCTGGTGTATGCCCTTAGCTCCTTGAAGTCTTCCTGAATATCGTTTTCCAAGAAAGGGTCACTTAAAATTTCACTGCAGCTCCTAAGTTGGGTGGGCTTCATCCAATCATTTGAAGGCCTAAATAGAACAAAAATGATGACCCTCCACCAAATAAGGGGGAACTCCACCTGCCTGACTCCATTCAAGGTGGGACACTGGTTTTTCCTGCCTTCACACTGAAACTAAAACATCACCCTTTTGTGGGTCTCAAGTCTACTGGCCTTCAGGTTGGAACTACACCATTGATTTCTGCAGATCTCCAGCTTGCCTACTGCAAATCCTGGAACTTAGCCTCCATAATCACATGAGCCAATTCCTTATAATAAATCTCATTCTACATATGTACACATTCTATTGGTTCCATTTTTCTAGAGAACTCTGATTAATATATACCTACTTATCATCTATTTTGTAAATTTATATTTTTATGTCTCCCACTACCAGAATGTACAAATGATGAGAGAAAGGATTTTTATCTGTCTTGTACACTGCTTCACTTCATTAGCTAGGTCAATGTTGGTCACATGGCAGGGTCTCTGAAAATATTTTTTGACAAATTGAAAAAAAATATTGAGGTGTTTTTGGCTTTCACAATGTATTTCACATATATTTATTTGAAGATTATGATGTGCACTGTCTGGGGAATGGACACTTTTGAAGCTCAGACTTGGGGGGGGTTGGGAAGGGCATGGGCAATATATTTAACCAGAGCAGTTGTACCCCCATAATAAGCTATAATAAATTAAAAAAAAGAATGTAAAATGTGCAAAACTTTGGTTTCAAATTCAAAATAAAATTTTATAGTGAAACCAAAGTTTTGCACTAAAGAATAAGTAAACAGTTTTCTGTTTTGTCTTTTCCTCACTCCAAATAAAATTTTGTGTGATATATAAAAAAAAAGATTATTGCAGTTTATCTTTTGCTTGCTTCTATGAATGATTCAATTTTATATCAAATTTTCTAATGTATTACTCTTGGAATATAAGATGTACAAGTGAATTAGAAGCACAATTAATGACATCATAACCTAATAAGAGTAGCAGGTAGATATATTACCAAAACCATGATGTCCAAACACTTCTGAATGCTTCCTATATATGGCCTTATATAATTTTCACAACATTCTCATGTTATAGAAGAGAGAATTGAAATAACTGGTCCAAGGTTACACAGTGGCTAAGGGGTAGAGCAAAGATTTGAAGCCAGATACCCTGACTTAGAAGACCATGGCTTTACCACTAGGCAATCCCATGCTGTGACAAAATATCTTGGAACTTCTCTATGGTGTTAAATTCAATTAGTAAGCAGGGCATAACTCCAAGTCTGTCTTTGTCTATCACCATCCAAAGATTATAGAAATTCAGTTTTATATTTCATATATACATGTGCCTGAAGAAGTGTGTGCTTTGCCCATGGGTGGCATGCAAACTGTCCCTGACTTGACGGTGAGATGATCTTTCAGCAAACCAATTACTCTCATCAGGCTTTCAAATTTTCACAGTCACACCATTGATTTGTCTGGTTTCCAAAATGCGTGCACCTTCTCTTATTTGTCCTATATTTATATATATATATATATATACATATATATATATATATATATATCTCAAACATTTATTGAGTGCCTGTTATGAGCAGGGAGTCATTCTAGTGAGCAGGGAGTCATTCTAGGTATAGACATGTAAAATACTATAAAAATATAAAATAACATTCCTCAGGCACATACCAGAGAATACAACCATATGTTATCTGCTATCTTATTCCTAAATATGTCTATCTATAGTAAGTAAACTTTTTCAAACTAGTTTAAAGGACATGCTATTCACTTGCTCTTCTAAATTATCTAAGTTCAAGTTCTGTTGCCATTTCAAGTTTGACTACAGCAGGTACACATACTTAGTTAACATTATACCATTTCCATGGCAACTACATTCACTAAAACACACTTTCAGATTATGTGCTTGACTTGTCAATGACTACTTAGGAGACAGCTATATAAATCCAATTCTGTTTTATTTGTAACATTTTTAAGTCTATGTCTATTAGTCTTCACTCCAAGTCTCTCAAGTAAGTTAGAGTGCATTAAATATCTATAATACACCAACACCCACACGCATCTTTATGTTAGGGAAAGAGCATGAGTTTTAGAGTTAAGTATATGTGAGCTTGAATCTTTCTTCTCTCATTTACTATAAATCTTGAGAGCAATTGTTCACTCTGTATCAAAAACCTAAAAAGAATTTCTTCATTTTGCAATTCTTCTGTGATTTTTTTGGAAGGAGAATAAAATCTAGGATGCACACAGGTTTACAGACAAGAATGTTCAGAAGAGCATTATACATACAGGAGCCAACTGGAAACAATATAAATAGCTAACAATAATGGAATTGTTAAAGACAGCATGATGCAACCATAATATGGAATATAATGGAGCCATAAATACCTTGCAGAACATTTAATAACACAATGAAAAAGTACAAAGTAGAATATAAAATTTGTATTATTCTGATTTTGAAAATGAGGAAAATATTTCTCCTTATATTTAAAATATGTGGGATTAAAAACTAATCAAAAATGTAATGGTTTTATATACATGATTTCATTTGCACATATATAAAACAATTCTGTCATAAATGAATTATTCCCATTATAAAGCAAGATAACTAATATTTTCAGATGTTAAATAACTTTGCCAGTACAAGATGGCTAGCACCAAATTTGATAAATGAACCTAGGTCTTTGGATGTCAATGCTAGTACTACAGTACGGTTTTTTATAGAAGAGCTATACTCAATTCAACTTGTATAAGCTTTCTAAAATTCTATCCTTAGTAAAGTGAGTATAAAATATGTCTATATTATTCTTTCTCTCTTATGTGTGTTTATTTTATATTCTCTGTGAAGGGCAAAATTATCTCTTTCCTTAAATTCAAAGTTTTGGGTTTTTTTATTTCCCATCTTTTTGATATTCTTCCATTTTCACATTATGCTTTGTGTTCAAAGTCAATTTATAATATTTGGTAGGCACTTGGTTAAACTAATGCTCTTTCATAATCATACTTAAGTGTCTGCATTACAAGAAAATTTCACAAATACTGGAGAACTTTGCCCAACTTTAGAAAATGGAATTGCAAGAGCAATGAAGCTTAATTGATTAGCTACAGCTTTGTTGAGGAAGGCAAAAGAAAGTTTATTTCTTCCTTGAAATATTATAAAAATATAGGTTACTTTATATATGCAAAAAAATAGTAAGGAAAAATTCATACCTGAGTGGCTTAAAATAAAAAAGAAACAATGCAAAATATACAAGGATAAAGTCATATATAAAGTATTGGGTTGAATTAAATGTTGAAATTTCAGTCCTGAGTGGAATGAAATTTAAATTAAATCAGTTACAGCTTAATAAAGTTGTTGTTTTTCTAAAATTGGTTCCTGTCAACGCTTGGAACTTCAAAATATTTTGTTAGACATATTGCTTTACCTGTTTTTCTCCTCTACCAGAATGTATATTTCTTAAGACCCTCTCTTACCCATAGTTGTATCTCTTGAATTTCTGTAGACTTGACACTGGGAGGATATGATTATGTTTAAGGAAGGAATTAATTGATGTACACTTTAAGAAGTGGAAATTTAATAATTAATGATGGAAATGCTGATATAAAATGGTGAGATTATTTTGCATTTGCAAGAATTTTTGTTTTGCTTTTTTTCCTTTGAGATATACTAAGTAAAGCTACATTCCCATCTTCCAAATATTATTCTTTATATAAAATAAAAAAATTAAGAGAATAGCAAATTTACTTCTTTAATTTTAGAAAGTATGATGACTCTTTTGATAACCCTCACTTGATATCTTCCTTTGGTGTTAATGCAGGGTATGATTTATATAAATTGTAAAATTTTGCTATTTGGTTATCCAGTTTAAGATCACAGTCTACCTGATGTTTAGGGAAGGCTCAAATAAAAAGGCAGAATGCTCAAATCAAGTATGTACAGACCTCAAAACCATAATGTCATAAGACCTAAGTTCCTGACACAGTTTAAGCAGAATCATAGTGGGTTTTTTTTTTTTTGTATTTAAGTTTATATAAAACATTTGTTGCAATTCAAGAAAAGATTTGGATAGAACAGTTAGCCACAAAATTGTTTAAGTCATCTATTCAACAAATGTTCATCTTTTATTATGTTAGCACACACATAAAAGGTAGTCTTAGAATTTCATTGGATGATTTTGATGCTTTATTTTAGGTTAGAAGAGTATTGGGATACTATATCAGCTTGAGAAAATTACATTATTTAGAAATCAATTTTTTGATGGTGAGTGACAATTGGACTATTTATGATTTAAAGAGAACAGAAGGAAAGATATCATTAGTTGATGTTACTGTCAGTGAGGCTAAACAATATTCGTATCTGGGAATGCAACCAAAGTGAACCAAACTTCACAGGAAAGACAAAAATATAGACTGGGGAGTAAAACAATAAGGCAACACAACAAAAGGAGAGGAAGTCACGAAAAAAAGCAAGAAAGAGGCTTAGTGTGTGAGGAAAGAGGACACAGGGTCACCACTGTGATTTTGGTATCTCTTAAAGGCATCAAGTTTGTAATCAACATCCCCTTCTGCCATCACCATCACCACTGCCACCAAGACCAGGAGGGGCAAACCTCTTTAAATCTCTGATTAGAAATCAGTGCTAAGTTTTAATGTCAAAATTGCATTTTGTTTTATTTTTGTATGAGAAATTTTAGAGGCTAGCAAATAATCAACTCTCCTGAAGTCATGGAAGACACCGCTAAGTGAACACGGCACACTGTTGCCTGAGCCAGAGTATGTTCTCTGTATCCACTGCACAAAGGCTTAGATAACCATAGCAAACAGACAACAGACGACCCTTGAAATGAAATTTATTTTAATATTTTCCATCCCCGCAGTTAACAACCTCAAAGAATTACTCACTGTTCATTCACCACATATTTATCAAGCATGTACTATGTGACAGCCATTGCCCTACTCTGAGAGAGCTTACATTCTTGTGAGAGAAAGAGACAACAAAAAGAGAAAAAAATAAATAAATGAAATTTCAGGTTGTATAAATGCCATAGAAAAAAATAAATAGAGTAAAGGCTATAAGGAGTTTTGGAAGTGGGAGAAGTGGCTATTTATAGATGTTGTAAGACTAACTGATAAGTCCCCAAGTAAAGAAGAGGTGAGGGGAAATATATCAGGTAGAGGATTTGGCAAGTAAAAATACCTGAAGGAGAGAGCATATTTGGGCCATGTTAAAGGAATAGCAAGAAGGCTAGTGTGCTGGGCATATGGTCAGTGAAATAAGAGGGCCCAGATCTTATAGGTTTTGAAACAATTTGGTTTTCTTCTGATTGAGATAGGAAGTCATTGGAAGGTTTTGATCAGTGAATGGCATTATACGACCTGCCTTTACAAGACTCATTCTAGGTTGAAAACATGTCAAAAGTAAGCAAGGGAAATACATCAAAAGCAATTTTGAGGCTATTGTAAAAAAGCTTGGCAAGAATCATAAGAGCTATGACTGCTTAAATTAGGGTGGAACAGTAAATAGTAAGAAGTGCATACATTTTGAAGATAGAAACAACAGTATTTGGTGATGCATTGGATGTGGAATATGAGTAAAAGGGGAGTCTAGGATAATTTCAAGATTTTAGGCTTACCTGGAAGAATAAAGTTGCATCAAACTCAAGAAAACTAGAGAAGGAGCACACTTAGGCAGGTGTATCAGTCAGGATTAGCTAAGTAACACTGTGATAGCAAGCAACTTCAAAATCTCAGGTTATAAAGACAATAGAAACTCACTCCTGGCTATGATATATTGCCAGAGAAAACTGACAATATAAGTTCTATTTGTCAGTCACCTGCAGGCCCTGGCTGACAAAGACTCCACGTTGCTGTGTGATTTGACAGTCACTGTGGGACAGGTTGGGAAACATATTGAATCATGAACTAAAACTCAAAGCTTCTTTCCAGAAACAAAAGTCGTAACTTGCACTCATACTTCATTTGCCAAAGCATGTCAAATGTCCACATTTCTATTCAAAAGGGGTCTAGGGAAGCTATTTTATCATATGACTGAAAGCTGAACATATTTGGTTAATGGTATTTAGGATTCATCCGAAGACATTTAGATTTGGACGTGTCATGCTTGTGATTTTGATTAGACATCCAACTAGTGATGCCAAATACAGAATTGTCTATAAGAACATTGAGGTCAGGAGAGTGGTCTAGGTTAGAATTGACCATTTGGTCATAATATTGGTAATGAAATGTTGACAGAGAAGAAGTACAATGCCTAAGCAATAGGGCACATAAGTTTTGGTCAGGAAGGTGAGGGAGACTAAGCAAAGGGAATTGAGAAAGTATACCCACTGACTAAGGCAGGAGGGAAACTAAGATAAAATATGTCCCAGAAGCCAATGGAATAAAATGACTAGGGAAGGATTGTATGATTATTTATGCTTAATCCTGCTAGTAATGAAATTAAACTTGACTACTGGATTTAGTAATATGGAGATTATTGATTACTTTAAAGATAACTTTTTTGTAAATTGATAAGAAAATTGCCTGATTACACTGAATAATAGAGATTTGGTGGAAAGGAAGTTGCGACAGTCATTTAAGAGTTTTGCTATAAAGGAGGAAATACCTGGAAAGAGAATGGGGTCAAATGAGGATTTTTCTTTCTCTTTCTTCTGTTTTAAGATAGTGATATTAAACTCTATTTTTTGATTGAACTAATTAGAAGTTTTAATGCCTTCAACTTTATCACACTGTTTTTCTCTCTCTGTTTCACTTTTTTCTGTCATGTAAAAAGAAGGATAAATGTATCGTTAGGCCAAGAGGAATCTGAAATCTGTTGGGTGTTATTGCAACATCAGATCAAAGACTTGATTGAAGACCCTCAGAAAATTCCTTAAAATTGCTATTAAAAATTAGATTTGAACAAATGGAAAGACTTTGGATGTCAATCAAATGAGAAATCTTTGTCATGTTCCAGGACTATAAATAATTGGGCTGACTTTAAAATAGAATTAAGGTGACTTAGAAAAGGAAAGTCTAATCAAATTCTGGAGATATACTAATCTATAAATTCCAGCTTGTTGGGATTTGTGGAAAGTGATGACATTGTGCTAAGGTTGTCAGACATTTAGCTTTATCAAATTCAACTCTGCCCATCTCTTCTATGTGAGGTTGACGCATGTGGGTGTGTCAGCTGGACATTCTTGCAAGTGGAGACTAATAGGAGGCATGAGCAAGACATCATGTGCAGGAGAAGAGAGAGGTCTTCACTCACTCACTGCCCCACACATCTTCTGAACTCAAGAATGTCCCAGTAGCATTGCTTCCACAGCCCAAGGTATCACCCAGTTTCAGTTGCCCTGCAAGTTCCTTCCCACCCCATTCAGGTCTGTGACTGCTATTGACACCTGACACCTCAGCACCTTGTCTTGGTTCCCTCAGACTTATTCACACGTCCTAAATAGTTCCTTCCTTGAAATCTCAGCTGAATTATATGGGTTTGATTTAATGTAATTCAAGGATATCTTTACATATTCCATGGGCCACATATTTTTTATATATATATATAAAAAACATATTTATGTTATACTCTGTCACTGTCATTTCCTATGCTGAGGCTCCTAATGCTCGTAGTGGCCAATGGGAGCTTCTTCAAGTAGGCTCCTGTATCTTGTTGGCTTGTTCTCACCAGTTTTTGAGTTCTGCTTTCTCTCTGGCTCAATAATACATTTGGGGTACACTGTGCATTCTTCTCTCATCTAATCCTGGAATTGGCCATTTCTCCAGGAAGTCTGGCCTCTCATACTAGGAGATAATATCTTAAAAATAAATCAGGGTGCTAAATGTGCTCAGTTTTTTAGAGTTGTCATTTTATTTCTTAGCCCTTTCTCAGTTCTCAGTCCTTAGGAAATGCTCATGTGTATATATATGCATATATTTATATATATATAGAACCATAAATTAATGCTGATATTTCTAATTCTGATGTAAAACAACAGGGCTCTTTTTGTCTTCCTCCTTCATATTCATATCTTCTTTAAAAGAACTTATCTTAATAAAATTGATTCTATGTCTGTTGAGTTTACTTGGAAGCCAGCATAAGTCATTTACCTTCTACTTTGAAACCACTTGAATTGAGGTGCTTTCTCATATCACAGGTAGCCTCTTAACTGTAAAATATTATCTCATGCTAAAAAGTCTCTTGCATGCTAGTTATACACATTTTATTTATGGAATTATCATATACACATTTTATGATAGATTATCTAACCAAATATATAGTTTATAGGGGAAGCTGTCCAGCCCATCTTTATGAAAAGCAGTTTAAAATCTAATGTATTAATAATAATTCAGGCAAAGGATAGTTGGGTTCATAGCATGTGGGTCGTGGTGGAGCAGTAAATGGTGAGAAGTAGATGCGTTTTGAAAATAGAACCAACAGGATTAATTATAGATTTTATGGTGAATATTTGATGATGAAAGAAAGAGAAAGGTCTAGGATAATTTTAATATTTTTCATGTAAGGAACTAGAAGAATGAAGTTGCATTGTACTAAAATGAACAAGACTGGAAAGGGAGCGTATTTAGTCTGTCAGGACAGATTCAGTTTGGCTGCCATAACAAACACTCCAGAGCCTCAGGGACTAAAATAACAAATGTTTATTTCTTAGGATGGCTGCCCCTCTGACACCAGCATCCTTCTTAGGCAAGTGTTTGTTTGTTTGTTTTTAAATCTCCACTAATGAGCAAGAACTTTTGAGGGTCTTTTTTCATCTCAAGGTTTAAATAAGTACAGTCAATTCAGTGCTTAATCTCCCTCACCCACTCTGAGGAATCAGAGTATACTCGCCCACTGCTTGGCTAACACTCCTTATAGTTCTTAAAATGAGTAAAATTATGAGTTAGTGACCTCAGACTGCAATGCTTTGTTAGTTTGTTTTGCAATCTTTAGTTTGTTTTGCAAATTTTACAATATTTTTTTTTACCATGAGCTTTTTAGTTTTTACTTCTCAGTGTATGCTCCTTTATAATCTACCTTTGATTCTTACAGACTACAATGTATAAAATAAACATGTTTATTAAAATATAGACAAAATAGAAGTCTTTAGGCACTGAGTAGATCCTTTTATGAAGGAAATATATGACTTAGGTGACAGCCATTTGACTTACTTACTTTAATGTGTAGATTTCTATTTTTAATAATTAAATTTCCAGGTAACAAGGA
>JAQIFY010006056.1:0-10594 GCA_028533085.1 Varecia variegata
TTTCAGAATATTACAAAATACAAACTATTTAGTTACATAAATTGCTTTTGTACAGTTTGAGTCAAATTTGTAAGTGTGCCCATAACCCAGATAGTGTGCACTGTACCCATTAGGTGTGAATTTACCCATCTCCTCCTTCCCCCTCCCACCTGCTTGATTTCTGTTGAATTTTACTACCATATGTACATGAGTGTTGATCATTTAGTTCTAATTTAAATAGTGAATACATGTGGTGCTTGTTTTTCCATTCTTGTGATACTTCACTTAGGAGGATGGTCTCCAGTTCCATCCAGGTTGTTACAAAAGGTAATAGTTCACCACTTTTTTATGGCTGAGTAGTACTCCATGGTATACATATAACATATTTTATTAATCCACTAACTTAGTGATGGGCACATCTTTGCAACCGTGAATTGTACTGCTATAAACGTTTGAGTGAAGTATCTTTTTTATAAAATGTCTTTTTCTATTTCGGGTAGATACTCAGTAGTGGGATTGCTGGATCATAAAATGTAACTCTTACAAAAAAAAAAAAAAAGACCCACTCTTTGAATATACTTTGAACTTAACCAATTTTTTAAAAAAGGATACAGTTAGAGTTGTTCAATATTCAGTATTACTCAAAAACAGCCCCTCCATACCAATATTTTCCAGATAAGATTTGATCCCTTTAAGGGACATCAGGAGAAATGAACCAAAGGATAGGGAATAAGGAAGCCACCTAGAAACCCCCTACTCCCACAGTCATCCACCAAGGAGATACCAGCACATGGTTTGTAGACAAGATACTTACTCCAAAGCAAAATAAAATTGATAAGAAAAGAATAAGCCACTTGAAAATCTTACTTTCCAAAATGGCCCCACTTAAGGGCCTGAGGGTCCATAGACTTAGTCCAATTCTGTAATAGTATGGATTCTAAAATGCCTAATAAGGTTTCAATGATGACTGAAGGCTTTCCCACACTTGTCATACTCATATGGTCTCTCTCAAGTGTGCCTTCTCTGATGTTTCATAAGGAGTATCCGCTTACTAAAGCTTTTACTACACTGATTGCATTGATAGGGTTTCTCATCAGTGTGGATACGGAGATGCTGGAAAAGCCCTGCATTCTGACTGAAGGTTTTACCACACTCATTACACTGATAGCGCTTCTCTCCAGTGTGTATCCTCTGATGCTGAACACGGTATGAGCTGAAGTGGAAAGCCTTCCCACATGCCTCATATTCATATGGTTTTTCTCCTGTATGGATTCTTCTGTGTCTAATGAGACCATAGCTGGCACTGAAGGCTTTCCCACACTTCTTACATTCATAGGGCTTCTCTCCAGTGTGGCTCCGCTGATGTTCATTCAGGCCTGACATCCGGCTGAAGGCCTTCCCACATTTTTCACATTTATATGGCTTCTTCCTAGTGTGGATTCTCTGGTGCTGAATGAGGACTGAACTCTGAGTGAAGCTTTTGCCACACTCATTGCACCTGTGACGTCTCTCTTTAGTAGTGTGTCCCCACTGCTTTTCTGCCCTGCTTTCAAGTTTACAAGTTTCTTTGTACTTAGAATCCAGAGGAGCATCTCTTTGGAGTCTGCTATCCTCAAAATGTTCCATTTCCTTTAAGACTTCTTGCTTCAATGCCAACTCCAGGTTTTTAGGCATAGTTTCACCAACTGTAATAATAAGTGGATCAAACAATGTCATCTCTCTCCTTTATGAAAGAATACTATCATAAGATGGGAATAGAAAGATTCATATCAGGCCGGGCACAGTGGCTCACGCCTGTAATCCTAGCACTCTGGAATGCTGAGGCAGGAGGATCATTTGAGCTCAGGAGTTCGAGACCAGCCTGAGCAAGAGCGAGACCCCGTATCTACTAAAAAATAGAAAGATATATGTTTAGCTGGACAACTAAAAATATATAGAAAAAATTAGCCGGGCATGGTGGCTCATGCCTGTAGTCCCAGCTACTCGGGAGGCTGAGGCAGAAGGGTTGCTTGAGCCCAGGAGTTTGAGGTTGCTATGAGCTAGGCTGATGCCATGGCACACTAGCTCTAGCCAGGGTGACAGAGTGGGACTCTGCCTCAAAAAAAAAAAAAATTAAAAAAAAAAAAATCCATATCAAACACACATTCTAGGAATGAAAACCTGGTGGTGTAATGAAAAAAGAGTTAAACAGATATTTAGGCTAGAAAAGTAAGGGGTCATCAGCACTGCTGAAATGGCTGGAGGGGATCACTTAGAGAAAGCAAGGCTCCCAGGGAGGATGTATACAAGCAGGCACTACAGAATATTTACTACAAGGCAAGAACTGTTCTAAGTGTTTTAAATATATTAAAATATCAGGGGAGAGGGGGCAAGGGCAATATACATAACCTAAACTTTTGTACCCCTATAATATGCTGAAATAAAAAAAATACTTATTAAATCTTCAAATGGCTCTGTGACCAGAGTGCTACAATTATCCCCATTTTACAGATGCATAAGCTGAAGGCACAAGGAGGTTACCTGACCTGCCTATTGTCACAGAATACTAAGTAGCAGTGCTTAAATTCCAACCTAGGCAACTTGGCCCCCGAGTCTACAGTATTAACTATTACCTATACAGAGCCACCAGAGATCTCCTGAATGGACCTATTAAAGTTCTTACCTTGTTCTTGAAATTGGTGGAGATCAAAAGGTTCGTATTTGAGCTGTGTCTCCATGGACTGAAGCTGGATGACTGTTGGTTCCTGTTTGACCTTCAGATGTACATCCTCTGAGAGCATTTCAGAATGTCCATGTTTGTAATCTGGGGTCTGAAGACAGGTAGGTATATTTGAGTTAATAAGAGGAGGACTACAAGAGCCCAAGCTAATAATCAATGAAAAGAGATCACACGGAATCATATGAAACATTTTATAGAGAGATGGCACAGTGGAAAGACCAGAGTTTAATTCCACACCCAAGAGCAGAAAGGGGAGAGTAAAGATAGCCCAAATGGTGTGGTGGTTTAAAAGAAGTCCACAAGTTCTTTGACATTCCTCCTTTTAAAAGGTGGAATCTAATTTCCCTCCCCTTGAATGTGGGCTGTACTTGATGGCTCACTTCCACTGAATACAAAATGTGGCAGAAGTGATGGTATATAACTTGAGTCATAAAAAGCATTGTGGCTTTTTTCTTTGTCTCTCTTTCTCTATCTCCTCTACTCTGGAGGAAGCCAGCTGACATGCCGTGATGACACTCAAGCAGCCCTGGGGAAGAGACCAACATAGCAAAGAACTAAGGCCTCCTGTCAACAGCCAGTGAGTAACTGAGGCCCCCTACCAACAACCACATCAGTGAGCATCTTGGAAGCAGATCCACCAGCCTCAGTCATATCATCAGATGACTATAGTTTTGGCTGACATCTTCCCTCCTCTCACCTGGTTCCCTGTCTCACTAAGCTCTCGCTTCAGACATTCAACCACAGCCACAGCCTCCTCCCCACTCTCTGGATGGTGCTCCTGCACCCAGGTCTGGAGGTCCTCAGGTAGGATGGTCAGGAATTGCTCTAGCACCAGCAGCTCCAGGATTTGCTCTTTGGTATGTATCTCTGGCTTCAGCCACTGATGACAAAGTTCCCGAAGCCGGCTCAGAGCTTCTCGGGGACCACAAGTTTCTTGGTAACAAAACTGCCTAAAAAGTTGTCGGGAGACCTCCTGGCTAGAAAAGTTGTTCACTGGAAGGTAGGTTTCTTGGTCCCATATAGGGTCTTCCTCCACCTTCACAGTCTTAAGTCCATCTTGTTCCTCTGTTGAAGTCATTGTGGGATTACTTAGAGGCTCACTCCAGCCTGGGGTGAAGGGATAACTGTGATTTAAGATTCCCTGATTTAATCTTCTTCAGGAGGATACACCTGGTGATAGAACATTATGTATTAATGGAAATAAATAATGAAGTAGTATGGGGAAAAATGCAAAGTATGGAAACAATGAATGCTACGTTGATAAAAAGTATACATAAGGTATTTACTTACGTGTTTAGAAAACGGAAAAAGGCTATGGCAGAATACATTAATAGCCTCAATTCTTCACCCTTTTCCATAGCCATGTACTTTGTAGTGCTCTCGCATTGTGACTCTGGGCTCAAGCACATGACTTGATTTGGCCAATGAGACATTAGCAAATATGATACAAGCAGAGGCTTGAAAGGTACTTGTATGATTCAGCTTGCTTACTCTTGCTTTCTGAAGTTGCCAGAAGGCTAGCCTTCAGATAACAGACATGCAGGATAAAGCCAAATCATCCCAGTGGAGCAGATGAGATCATCCGAGATCAGCTACCAGCTAGCTAAACCACCAGACATGTGAGTAGGCCTAGCCTGAGCTCTGCAGAGCTGTCTGGTCAACCCACAGCTGACTGCAGATGTACAAATAAGGCCTCCTCACCCCAGATCATCTGTGCTCCATAGACTCATGTACTAAATGAATGCTTATTGCTATATGCCACCAAAGTTTTATGGCTGTTTATTATACCACATTAGTATGGCAACAGATAACTGATATAGGGGGAGAACCTCAGGGGAGAAAAACTAAGTAATTGTGGAATAGGAAAGGAAGGGAAATCACAAGTTGAGCATCCCTAATCCAAAAATTTAAAAACTGAAATGCTTGAAAATTTGATACTTTTTGAGTGCTGACATATGTTCAAAGGAAATGCTCATTGGAGCACTGCAGATTTAGGATTTTCAGATTAGGGATGCTCAACCCATAAATATAAATATTCCAAAACCTAAAACAATCCAAAATCCAAAATACTTCTACGTTTCAGATAAGGGATACTCAACCTGTAGTAGAGACTTAAAAGCCTGGTAGACCATCAGTATATGGTAGCTCTAGCTAGAGAATAGGACAAACAAAACTAGCTATAATACTGAATGATGAGTGCTATAATAGAGGCCTCAACTGAATATCCAGGGAGCAAAGAATAGGAAAAAAAAAATCTGACGAGGGATGGAGCATCGAAAGAATGTGGCTTAGGAGCAAGTACATTTGAATTATGCTAAAATAATGAACAGGAATTTATCAGGCAGACAAAGGGTGATAGGAGGGGATTCAACATCATAGATCAAACAAACATGAGCAAAGGTATTTAAGGGCACAGACAGTGACTCTAAGGACAGACATGGCTGACAGTGGTGGCTGAACTACAGAATATGGGATGTGGGTAAAAATGTGAGACGAGATGAGGTTAGAAAGACGCATAACACTGGAATAGAAAATGGCCTTGAACTCCAGGCTAAGCTGTTTAGACTTCATTGTACAGAAAACTGAGGGGCATCAAGGATTTTATTTCATTGTCATAGCATTAGATCTGTATTTTAAAAAAAATATTGAGTAAGGCTGGGTGCGGTGGCTCATACCTGTAATTGCAGCACTTTGGGAGGTCAAGGCAGGAGGATCACTTGAACCCAGGAGTTCAAGACCAATCTGGGCAATACAGTGAGACCCTATCTCTGCAAAAAATTTTTTAAAAACAGGCCAGGTGTGGTGGCTCACACCTGGAATCCTAGCACTCTGGGAGGCCGAGGCGGGCGGATTGCTCAAGGTCAGGAGTTCAAGACCAGCCTGAGCAAGAGCGAGACCCCGTCTCTACTAAAAAAAAAAAAAATAGAAAGAAATTATCTGGCCAACTAAAAATATGTATAGAAAAAATTAGCCGGGCATGGTGGGGCGCATGCCTGTAGTCCCAGCTACTCGGGAGACTGAGGCAGTAGGATTGCTTAAGCCCAGGTGTTTGAGGTTGCCGTGAGCTAGGTAGGCTGAAGCCACGGCACTCACTCTAGCCCGGGCAACAGAGTGAGACTCTGTCTCAAAAAACAAACAAACAAACAAACAAAAACCACTATGACTCAGGAAGGAAATATTAAGAATATGTTGTAGGGCTGTGGCAGTTTAAGTTGAGAGGTTCAGTGGTGGTTACACTGATACAATGTTTACTCTAGTGGTAGAATTTAAGTTTTATATATGACTTTAGCCCTATGTTAATAGAATTATTAGGGTGTGAGAGTATTTGGAAGTTTTTCAATTATACTTTTTTTTGAGACAGAGTCTCACTCCATTGCCCAGGCTAGAGTGCTGTGGCATCAGCCTAGCTCACAGCAACCTCAAACTTCCAGGCTCAAGCAATCCTCCTGCCTCAGCCTCCCGAGTAGCTGGGATTACAGGCATGCGCCACCATGCCTGGCTAATTTTTTCTATATATATTTTTAGCTGTCCAGCTAATTTCTAGTTTTAGTAGAGACAGGGTCTCGCTCTTGCTCAGGCTGGTCTCAAACTCCTGAGCTCAAACGATCCGCCCACCTTGGCCTCCCAGAGTGCTAGGATTACAGGTGTGAGCCACCGCGCCTGGCCTTCAATTATACTTTATTGAGGGAAAAGATATTTATTCCTTTCACTCAAATATTGTGTGCCTACCAGGTGCCTAGCATAGTGTGGGGATGCTTACGTCAAACAGTGAGAGGAAATAGACATGGTCCCTGCCTATATGGTATTTATAGTGGGAAAGACAGACTTTAATACAATATTTACATAAAATTATGTTTTTGGCACTTATTCTTTATCACTGTTGAAGGCCTGCTGCATATCCTTTTACTCCTTACTATAGTATCTGGGTATTGGGTTTGTTGAATCTTCACTGCAGGAAGACTGAAAGTCTGAAAATTTCTATTTATGAATTTGCATTGGATTCCATTATTATTAAAAATGTGATTTCCCATAGGCTTAGGATTACAGGCAAAAATTGTTCTGCAAATATGGGTTCTGCACCTTAATGTTATTGAGAAACCACGGAAATAGAGTTTTTTACTGGATCACTACAGGCAATCCCTCATATACCCAGAGCCACAGGTGGGACATCCCTCCACCCACTGTGCAATTAGTGCTTAGGATTTACCTCCTGGTCTTGTGTCACCACGAACTCTGTCTTTATCTCTAATGTGTAGCACAGTACCTGGTTCACTGTCAGTATTCCAAAACAAACATTTTCTGGATAAATAAATTTCTACCTTTCATTTCCCTTGTTTTTCTCTTTTCTTTTCTTCTTCCTTTCTTTCTTTCTTGAGATGGGGTCTCACTCTGTTGCCCAGGCTGAGGTGCAGTGGCATGATCATAGCTCACTGCAACCTCAAACTCCTGGGCTCACGTGATCCTCCTGCCTCAGCCTCCAGAGTAACTGGGACTACAGGTGAGTGACACCACCACCACACCCAGCTCCTCCCTTTCCATTTCATCAAGCCATGGCAAGGACAAGAAAGGGAAGACAGAAGGGAAAATATCTTCTTTGCTTGTGTCCTGCATACTATCCCTACTCCCAGGATCTATATGTATTATCGTATGTTCCCAGCCAGTCCTCCCTTGCCTTCCTATGCCCTCACCCAAACTGCTACAGATCCCGGACACTTTCTATAACAAAAAGCCTAAAAGATTTGCAAGTCTGGACTTGCCACAAAATTATGGATGAATCTTTCTTCAATGTTTTGTTTAGCTGGTGTATCCAATTACATACAAGTTGGTATCATCTGATTTCCTAGCAGGGAGCAAGTACTTGATAGATATCTGATGAAACTGAATGGAATGAGTTCTTTGAAATCATCTTTAGACAAGTACTGCACCATAGTAAATAATGTTCAAATCATGTGACTTTTCTACAGTGGATCTGACCATAGCACCCCCCTAATAGGGCTGTCATGATGATTATATATAAGAGCTTAGTACAGGACCTAGCTCATAGCAATTTTTAAATAAATGTTAATTATCAAGTATTATTAGCAAAGTAGTAATATTAATAAATTGGATATCTTTATTTAATAGAAGAAATAGAGCTAACAAAATAAGTGAAACAGAATTCATAGGTCAATATTCAGTAGACAGTTGCAAATACTAGAAGAAATATTTAAGAAAGGCAAGGACTGTGACCAGTGGTTACCTGCCAGGTGTGTGCTCCCACCAGGGGCAACCACTTGAAAATCCCAACAGCAGATCAAAAGCAACACTTTGAAGATTAGATTCAGATTTCCAGGGTAACACGGGACAGCCAGTTTGTGCTTAATTACCAACTGACTCCACAAACATTCAGCATTGGGAAATGACATGACCAGCTACAAATACAAGATAAAAATCTTAGTGGACCAGAAATAGAAACACAGAATAGTTAGTGAAAGTTAAATTGTGGGCTAACAGGTCTAGAAGCAGTCAGGGACAGCCTGGAATTCACTTCCTGGGAGATCAAAGAGACTCAAGGTGGTGTCTCTCAGATTGTAGGGAATCAAGCTCACTTTTCCATGCCAGGGGCTGTGTTGGGGTAGCTTAGAAATCTTAGGGTGACCTAGAGATATTGCTAGTGTTGAAACCTCTGCAGATGTGACAGTCTGCAGGAGTGTGGCTGTTTTCCAAATAAATGGTAAGGACATGCCAAGAGCAGGAGGAACTGAAAACAGTTTCTCTCCTGGGGCGGAAAACTGCTCCAGGACTGCAATCAGGAACCTTCGACCTGCTAGAAAACTGGCCTGGGCACAATCCCAAGATTTATGTTCTTATTTTGTTTTAGGCTAAAAATAGCTTTGCTGAGGTTAATGAGCACCTGGATATCTTAATCTTTATTAGTGATCTTTAAAGCTCACCTGAATGACGTGTACCTGGTTATTGTAATCCTTTCGGAAATCTTTAGAACTTGCTTGCCTGTGAAATATCTACAGAACATTGTTTACGTGTATGATTTAGGATAATCTTTTGTTCTCAGAATGAATAAATATGAGTGAGGAATCACTCTCGGGGCTTTTGGTCTGGAAAGCCTTAAGTCCCCTGACCCCACTTTCTCCTCTATTGTCTAGTTTCTTATTCCTGAGCCACGCCCTGTTTTCGGCCCTGTTGGCTGGAGAATCTCCTGACAGGGCTGCAGTGGACTGCCGCACTCATAAAAGTGAGACAGAAAAACAGAAAGCTGTAGACTGCTGACTCAGGTTATGGCTTTATCAGAAGCTAAGGCCCAGGAAGCAAGGGACAGGGTCAGCCTCGTTACCAGTAACTGACTCATTTATTCACTTACTTTAGTCAATAAACATTCAATGAGCACCTATAACATACTGGGAACTTCGTTAGGTACTAGGGCTACAATGTTGTGAAAGATAGGACCAGTCTCTGTTTTGCTGGAGCTTATATTTTAATGGGGAAGACAAACCGAAAAATAACAGCAACAACAAAAGTAAATAAGGAACCAAATAAAATGATTACGACTTGTGATGGGTACTATGATAAAAATAAACCAGGCACTGAGCTATCAAATAAATGGAGAACCTATTTAGATGTGGTGGGTGGGAGGTGAGCAAAAGGAGTGAGCCACATAGATTATGGGTTGGGGGAGGCAGGGAGAGCACTTGGCACTATTCAAAGGCTCTGAAAGAGGGCATGCTGTGGTCAAAGAAATGAAAGGAGGCTAAAGTGTGTACAACCATATGAGAGAAAAGGAGAGTAGCGATATATTAGGCTGGCAAGACAAGCTGGAGCAGATAGTGCAGGACACAGGAGTTTGGATTTCATAAGTGCACTGGGAACCATCGAAGGATATAAAGAAATGAAGTGACAATATTGGATTTATGTATTAAGAAGCTCTTCTACTGGATGGAGAATGAGCTGAAGGAATGAGAAAAGAGTGGAAGCAAAAAAGGCAAAAGTTGAAAGGGGGGGTGAGGGCTATTGCATTGAATCTAGGAAAGACTTTGACTTAGGTAAGATGTTACTGTGTTCTTCAAACTAATTTAACTTTGAAAAATACATACAAATGAAAGGAGAAACAGCTCAACCTTTGTAAAAGTGGTTCAGACATGTATGGAGCTCTGTCTGCTAAGAGCTGGGAATACACAGGAGTTTATAGCTCATGGGGATACAATTACAGTACAATGAAAAAAAAAAAAAGCCTTAATTTTCGTGGTGTGGTGTGTACAAGGTATACTCCTGGAGGAAGTAGGAGAGCTCATCATAAATTTAATATTCAGTTTCTATGCATTACCTGTAATCCACAAAGGAATCCATTTCATAAATATTTACTAAATGCTTATTATGTATCAGGCATTAAAGAGTGAAACAATCGCAGAGTTTGATGTGTCCCTATTTTCCTTCACTCATCTAAAAACATGGCAGAAAGAACATAAAAGACCATTTTCTCATTAGCTTAGCATATTTAGCAACAAAAACAGAGATAATGTAAATCGTAAACCACCTGTATTGTAAAATAAATCCAAAGGATAACTGATTACAAGGACAAGGAAATAGAGGAACAACTTAAATCCCATGAGGAAACAGTCAAGGCCCGAAGTGGGGATTCTCTACAGGAGGATTGGAGCAGTCTGCCTCTTCAACAAGGCTATGGAATGGGGGGAAGGGAAGGGTAGGATTGTTATAGATTAAAAGAGTCTTTAATAGTTTTAATAGTCTTATTAGTCTTCATAGTTATACTACATAGTTGGATCCTAGTTGGTACAAACCAATTAAACACATCTGTGGGACAACTGGGGGAGGAAGGAGTGATTTGAACATGAACTGGTTGTTACATGATATTGGAGAATCTTCCTACACTTAGTTGGGTGT
>JAQIFY010006057.1:0-10594 GCA_028533085.1 Varecia variegata
CCAGAAAATTGGTTTCCCTGATCATCACCTAAGTGCACATTTGGGAATAACACCAATTGTGTATTGGACAGAGGTGGGGGGTGGGGGGAGGGGATGGGCATATACCTCCATAATGAGTGCGATGCGCACTGTCTGGGGAATGGGCACGCTTGAAGTTCTGACTTGGGGGGATGGGGTGGGGGAGGGGATGGGTATATACCTACATGAAGAGTGCGATGTGCACTCTCTGGGGAATGGACACGCTTGAAGCTCAGACTCAGGGGAATGGGAGGGACATGGGCAATATATCTAACCAGAACTTTTGTACCCCCATAAAAGCTGAAATAAAAACAAAAAACAACAACAAAAAAAATTCAGCTCAGTGTAAACTATTCCATTAATTTTTATTACAGCAATATGAGAGCTCCTAATGAAAAAAAAAGTATTATAAATTCAGTATGTGCTACTTAATAACAAAAATAATCAAAATGAATGTGATCTTGATTGAGCAACTTTACCACTTTTCCAAAGAAAAGATTTCCTTAGTTAAAAACATGGAAATGATTGAATTAGAATCATATTGGGTACTGTCTCTTTCAGTTCTAACATTCCGTTTCATTGAATTTCATTGAAATTAAACACTGAATATAGTTACGACCCTGCACTTTCAGTAAAACAAGCACCTTGCACCTCTGCCTATACATAAGCCATCCTTTCATCAACCTAACAAGGTGTTAGATTTGAGGTCTTGCTTTTGGGGAAAAGCCTTGCATGCAGAAGGAAGCTCTCTCAGATCAGAACAGAGAGGGAAACAGTTTGCATCATTTTGCAAGAATAGGGTATGTGGGGTGTATGTTTGGAGGAGGGAATCACAGAAAAGTGATCCTCCTTTTCCAATTATACGTGATTCAGTGATCACAAAGGAGAAGAAATTCATTTGTCTATGCTACCCTGAAAGAGCCCTGTTCTTTCTCGTTCACAAAAGTGACTAAGTCTATCTCCTTTCCTATCTATCATTCATTCCACAAACACTGACTTTACGCCCACTCTGTGGTGTCAACCCACCGCACACTGGAAACACAACAGCAAGTAGACAGGCACGCTCCCCGTCCTACTAAATCTCCTATTACTTCAAGTTGTTGGCAATCACGGGCATCTTGTGCTGCTCTGCACTCTAAACTGTCAGAGACACAGGAATGAAGGAGTGAAATTTAACCATCCTGAAAGCCTGTTGGAGAAGGGGGAGAGGACAGAGCGTGAGGCTTTCCTCACCTTCGTGGTTGTATTATTCCGTCTCCATCTAGTGCCACGGACAAGTAGAGGTCAGAACATTCTCAGGGAAGTACTGACTTCTGACTATTGGATTAGTCAGTGACGGAAAGTTATTCATTTGTCAAATTGTGCCTTTGTACATAGTTTTTTAAAACTTACTATTTTGTTTATTTATTTAGAGACAAAGTCAGGTTCTGTCACCCAGGCCAGAGCACAGTGGCATCATCATAGCTTATTGCAACCTCAAACTCCTGTGCTCCAGTGATCCTCCTGCCTCAGCCTCCCCAGTAGCTGGGACCACAGGCATGCACCATTGCGCCCCACTAATTTTTCTATTTTTAGTAGAGACAGAGGAGTCTTGCTCTTGTTCAGGCTGGTTCTGAACTCCTGAGCTCAAGCGATCCTCTCGCCTCGGCCTCCCAGAGTGCTAGGATTACAGGCATCAGCCACTGTGCCTGGCTCTATTTTATCTTTTTATAGTGAATTTATATCACTTCATATTATAGTTATATGCCTTTAGAGCAATAGGGCTTCAAGCCCTTGTTCACACCTGGTCAGGGCCTTTCCTTAGATCCATTGACAGCACAAGTGCATCCCTGGAGGCCACTGCCAGAACTGCAAGGAAGGGACCGCAGAAAATTTCCTGCTGCGGCAGTGTTTGTCCATTTCCAGTATTTCTCTGTAACAAGACGCAGTGATGCGTCCACGGGGCTACCATGCTTCTCTTTTTTACCTTTTTCTGACTACCTTTTCTTTTTCCTCTCGATGCTTTGTTTGTCTTCCCGGCATCCTTCTGTCCTTCCCTAGTACCTTAAATTTCACCCTGTGCAGAGAAGTGCGATTCAGAGAAAGGACGTGGAATAACAGGGGACAGAGGTGGCTTCTCACTCAGGTCACGTGGGGTCTGTGCGGATGTGTCATTAGCCTCTGGACACAAAGGTGGGTGCTGCAGGTGTCTTGTGGCAATTGTCTAGGAGGGGAACTACCACCCCAAACATATGTGCAGTGTTTCCATCAGAGTGCAGAAACCACAGTTTAGAGAGCGAGTTTAGAAAACAAAATCCATTTAGAGAACAAACAAAAATCTAAGAACAAAACAATGCACATGAGTGTTGAATAAATGGAGAAAACAAAAGAAAAATAACATATTTAGAGGTAGAATTTGAAAATCAGAATCTATATATAATGATGAAGAAAACATAAGTCAGTCAAAAATAGTCAAAATACCCTCCAGGAACCAGATCACAGATGGGAGCAGGAAATAGAAAGGCACTTCCTACGTTTTCGAGGCTTTGGTCTCACGCTGCTCAGTAAACAGTGCAGTGAGCGATGTGCACAGAATTCATAAGGAAGATCCGCAGCCATTTGTGTAAGCAGAGACAGGCATCAGCCCGGCATGAACTAGGAGGTGTAGGTCTTTCTTCAAAAATGTGCTAAAATGAAAGCAACCTCCTGAAATAATTTAAGAGAAACAATGGCCACTACAAAGAAAACTCAACAAATGTTGTAAACCATACTCCTTGTTTCCAAAGAGTCATATTAGAGCTGTTGCCACAGCGCTTCCTGCTCTGTTTACAATTCCTGAACCACCTTCTCCCCACCCTGTGTCACACAATCCTCATGGCTTCTTCATCATCACAGGGGAAATGAACAAGGCTGTCTTATCAATCTTACCACATCAAACCTATTGCTCTTCAAACATGGCTGGATCACTGTTAGAACTCTGGATTTGCAAGGAAATGCCCCAGACTCCCACTTAACACATCAGAAAAGAAGAGCTTATCTCCTTATTCAAAATAAACCCTGGCAACTTTGTTTTCTTTTTTGACATTGCATAAAACCAATAGAGATTTCCATAAACAACCAACGGACAACCCAGGTTGCACCACTGCACATTCTAATGTTCTGTGGCAACATCTAATGGTGGAAGTAAGATGGATAACATTGACATTCATTTAAAAATGAAAGACTTTTTTTTCTTTATGGAGCATAATAATAGAATACCCAAATGGACCCCATAGAACAATTTGTTTTCATTCCTTATTTTCTCTCTTGTACTAGTGAATGTGAAATAAATGTATAATGTATGTTATACATTATAATAAATAATCATAGTTATTAAGCCATTATTAATACAGGTTTATCAGTAGAATTTATCAAACCTCATGTATTTTTCTCCAATGAACGTGAAGGGAGCAACTGTGATTTAGAATATAAAGCTGTGGGGTGGATGAGCTGATCCTTCCATCCCAAACTATGGCAAAGGTATGTTCTTAGAACAAAGAGTAAAAAGAGTATAAAATACTGTTTTCAAGGAGAAGGGGCAGTGTGCAGAATGTATATTTATTTTTCCTTAAAGAATGAGTTCCCAGTTTTTATTAAGCTCTAGAACTTCAAGACTTCTAAGTTCAAGCCTCTAGTTTTCAGAATGTAGTAAAAGTTATTGCACTGCTATTCTGAAATAGAAAGTAGCCTTTTTCAATGTGCTATTTTTTAAAAAAAGTACCATTTCCAAAACAATAGTTTCTTAACATTGTTTCTAAAAAATTTGAAAATTATTAATACATCAAAAGCTATAGACTACATCAATTTTTAACTTACTATTTTGGGAAAAAATACAAACTAAGCAGCAATAGTTACAAGAACAGTACAGTGACCTACAGTATACCTTTCACTTAGACTCACCGCTTGGTGACAATTCGTCACATTTTCTCCATCACTTTCCCTTTTCCTCACTCTAATAAAAACAATAATTACTGTTACTGTTCTTGCTGCTGAACAATTTGAGAGTAAGATGCATACATGATGCTTTATTTCTAAATACTTCAACATTATCTTCTGAGAACTAGGACTGTCTTTCACATAACCATGGAACAATTATCCATTTTAGAAAATTAAAACTTCACTGTGAATGTCTTTGATTTTAAGAACTTAAACATGGTAGTGTTGTAAAACTCCACCGTAGGTAAAAATACTTTTCCTTAATCAAAAACAGTCTTTTGTGATCCCTCATTCCAAGGAACAAAACAAAGTAAAAGCTTCATGGGGGCAAAGATGTGTCTTCTTTATCCCGGGGGCCCTGGCACTCCCAGGAGAGCTGTATACTCAGGACACACGTACACAGTGTTTCCTGATTTCAAAACTTATTCTTCAAACAATATTCAATGACTATTAAGTATCTTATGTAGCTAGTACAATATATGAAGCTATTCTTGACTTTGTTTAATATCGGTAAGGTTGCTATGATCCATGTATTTGGGATCTTGACATATTTTAAGGGATTATACTGAACTTTTTTTTCTTCATAGATAACCCTCAAATATTAATGAAATTCTTGACTTATTTCGAAATACGCTTGGTATGTGTCCCATCGATTTGGATTTTAACACCCAGGGGTAACGTCCAAAGATAAGGTGGTTAAAATTTTAAGATGATTAAAGGATCATTGAATAATGTTATCCTTTTATCTCCCCACTGCAAAAAGAAAAAAAAAAGGAAAGAAAGAAAAAGAAAAATCTTTCAAAAGAAAATCAAGTCTCTCCAAACTGACCTCTATTAAAATTAATTTTTTAATAACTGCTTGGTTTTATCACTACTTCCCCAAATGCTAATTAATTCTAACTCTAAACTATGTAATTATAATACTTCTGCTGAAATACAAATTATCTGGTGCCCCTGGGGTGAACAAGTTAGAATATATTTCATGTTCTGTTCAACAGAGGAAAATGCATTATTTCCTAGACCGTGGAAACAATTTAGCAGGCTCTCTGGCTCCCCTCCCCCAAACATTTGCAGTTCCTGTTTCTTCCTCTTTAGTGGCAAGACCGGGATGGAGTTGACAGTTGGCATCCAGTCAGTTTAATGCCTCTCTCCATGGGGCTGTGAGAAACGGTGGCATGCCAAGTTATTTTTGGCCAGGCACTGCAAAACACAGTGCCTTCAGGAGCCTTCATTTAGGCAGTGGCCTAAGTGGCAGCTGATGTACCTGCAGAATGTGAATTGACGTTGCCATGGAAATAGAACAACTCTTCCTGGTTCTGTCAAAATCCATCTCTATCTGCGACTAGGCAGGGGTCAGAAAGGAAAGAAACACAAGTGCCAGGGAGAACGTTCGAGAAGGGAGGGATTCTGCAGTGTCCTTCAGGGTTTGAGAAATTCGATTGGCTTTTTCTGCTAACAGATTCATACACATTATTATGTTTCAAATCCAAATCTCCTGTTTTTTTTTTTTTTCATTAGACAGACAGTAGCAAATCCAGGCATATATGTTTTTTCTTCTGGAACCCAAAGTCAGCCTTTGCAGCACGGACTCATAACATTTTTAGGGTCTCCATCTCGGCTGTCACATGAGGCTGACCCAGATGATCTCTGAGCCCTCATGTTCTAATATTTCTAGGATGCTGTCTAACATTCTGCTTTCAGTCTTAACATATATTAGCCCATTCTACCCAGGACTTGCACAAAAATATCAAAACAAGACTGTGCTTACAGTAGGAACAAATTAATAGGAGCCACGGGAGGTACCAAAGCGACTCCTTGCTGCGCCCTCTCTGGGATGTGGTTCTGTGGTGGTGTTGGGCTGCTGCGGGGGTCGCCAACTCTTGAGACAGCAGGAGGAGGCCAGAGGCTCGCTGTGCACGGCGGACAGGGGCCTGGCTTCCACGCTCCTGTCCCTGGGAATTGGTTGCCACCGCCTGTTCCAAGGTTTGGCCTGGGTTTGGCCCAATGGTCTCACTTTAGTCACCTGTTTGGCCCTGCACAGGGCTCTGAGTGTGAGCTTCAGCCCTAACGCCAGCCCCTGGACCCCATGCTCTGCTGGTCCCTTCAGACTTTTGGTTCACAAAGATATTGATGCTTAATGCAGAGGGAGAGCAGACCCAGGGCCCAGTGATACAGGGCACCAAGCGGGGGGATGTGGAACTTTGAAGATGGTTGCTACTGGATACAGCACGAACAGCCAATGTCCTGATTCGATAGGAATCTATGTGTGCATCTAATAGACCTGCAGCATACGAGGGCATCGCCCTTGAGTTCTGATCATTTGCAAGAGGCCCTAAAGGCCTGAGACGTATCCTGCTCACTGGATAAGGCACAAGCTCAGTCATCTGCTGACCTGTGACAGCCAATCTGTCAAAGAGCCTCCCAGACCACCTTGCACGTATTTTCAGTGAGGCTTTTCCCTTATATACATATATTCACCACCTAAAACATCTTTGAGATTTTACTTCATTGAATTTTAGGAAGAAAATCTGTCCATCATGATATAGTCATGAGTCACTTAATGACAGGATATGTTCTGAGAAATGTGTCCTTAGGCAATTTCATCATGCAAAAGTCCTAGAGTGCACTTTCCCAAACCTGGATGGCACAGCCTACCACGCACCTAGGCTGTTCGGTGCAGCCTGCAGCTCCTAGGCTACAGATCTGCACAGCACGTTACTGTACTGAATACTGCAGGCAACTGCAACACAGTGCTAAGTATTTGTGTATCTAAATCTATCTAAACATAGAAAAGGTCCAGTAAAAAGATGGTATTATAATCTTATGAGACCATCACATGTGTGGTCTATTGTTGAACAAAATGTCATTATGCGGTGCGTGACTGCATTTATGAGTTTGGTAATTCAAAAAAAAAGTCCCCATAGCCCTTTATTTTACTCTTCCTGGATGTGTATATATATGTATACATGTAGTTTTACATGTCAACCTTGCTAGGCTATAGTACCCAGTTATTTAATCAAACACTAATCTAGGTATTGCTGTGAAGGTTCTTTGTAGATACAGTTAACATCCACAACCAGGTGACTTCTTATAAAGGAGATTATTTGTCCTGGATTATATAGGTTGGCCTCATCTAGCCAGTTGAAGGCCTTCAGAGTGAAAAATGAGTGTTACGCTCTGAATATTTATGTCTACCCAAAATTCATATGTTGAAATCCTCAGCCTGCCCCACAGGGTGGTTCAGCGGGTGGGGACTTTGGGAGCTGACTAGGGCATCGGGGCAGAGCCCTCATGAATAGGATTAGTGCCCTCTTAGAAGATGCCCCAGAGAGACCCCTTGCCCATTCAGCCGTCTGAGGACACAGCCAGAAGGAGCCATCTATGAACCAGGAACCGGGTCCTCACCGATACGGAATTTGCTGGCATCTTGATCTTGAACTTCCCAGCCTTCAGAACTGTAAATTTATGCTGTTTATAAGCCACCCAGTTTATGGTATTTTGCTATAGCAGCTGGGGTGGACTAAGGCACCCAGAGAAGAAAAAATTCCAACTCAGGACTGTAATATAGAAATCCTTCCTGAGCTTCCAGCCTTTTGACCTGCTCTGAAGATTTAAGACTTGCTAGTGCCACAATTGTGTGAGCCATTTCCTTAGAATCAGTATCTCTTTCTCTCTCTCCTTTTCCCTCATACTCTCTCTCTCTCTCCGTCTTTCTCTTTCACTCTGTCTATATGTGTATACATATATATACATATATTAATACATGTGCATGTGTGTGCATGTGTATATATATTCTGTCTCCATCCTGTTGGTTCTAGGTAACTTAAATCAGATCACAAAACACATGACTTGCCTTCTTGCATAATTCTAGGCCTCCAAATTTGTAGCTCCTGCCTCCTAATGTAAGTAAATACTTATTTCAGATCTTGCATCTATTAGATGGCATTTAACTACTCTATATTTCCTTACTGGCAGCATTTATTTTCCTAAATTGTGCATGAAGTAGATTAGCTTGCAATAAAGGAATAAATTTCTACAGGAATAAATACTGCGAGTCATAAACCCACAAACTTTAAGGTGGACTTTGGTGATGTACTTAAATGCCTGCATTCAGGAGGCACACAGGTCAGTAGCTCTACCTTACTTTAAATAACCTTCTTCTTCAAGAGAAAGTAATTCTCCATAACAATTATAGCAAATCAAATAGGAGGGGCAAGATTAAATATAATGCCACTATGTTCTAGAAAATATGTTTTCATGAAAGTCTTTCAAAATCAAAGATTGCTGTGAACAATGTAAATGCATTAAATATTTTTATATTTTCATAGGTTCTTGAGGAAGATAAAAAAACAAACACCAATACTAAAGAATGGGTAAAAAACATACATATATAGTGTGTACATAAGATATTACAAATAATCATATTTGAGTTAGCACATGAGAACTGAGCTTAAATGGGCCTTTGCTTTGTTTAAAATATCATATGCACCCCATAAATATGTACGAATGTTATGATCAGTAAATAATTAAAAAAATAGACCCCAATAGACTTTAATAGAGTAAAATAGGATTTTGAGTGGCTGAAAAGAGAACTTCTCTCTCTGTGGTTTGACAATTTTCCCACAGTCCCTACTATATGTAGAAGAACTGTTCTCAACAAGAAGCAATTTTGCCCTTCAGAGAACATTTGGTAATACCTGGAGACATTCCTCCTTGTCACAGCTGGGGGTGAGAGGGTGGTGGCACTAACATCTAGTGGGTAGAGGTCAGGGATACTGCCACACATCTTAAAATGCACAGGACATTTCATTTGGACATACACCCACTAATTGGATTGTTGTATCACATGGCAGTTCTATTTTAAATTTTTTGAGGAACTTCCATGCTATTTTCTGTCATGGTTGTACTGATTTAGATTCCCACCAACAAGGGTTCCTTTTCTCCACATCCTCACCAACACTTGTTGTCTTTTGTCTTTCTGATAACCCCGATGATTAGTGATTTTGACCATTTTTTCATATATCTATTAGGCATTTGTATGTCATCCTTTGCAAAATGTCTATTAAAATTTTTTGCCCATTTTTCAATCAGATTATTTGGAGATTTTTGCTGTTGAGTTGTTTGAGTTCTTTATATATTCTAGATATCAATGCCTCGAATACCATATGTTCTCATTCATATGCAGACTTTTAAAAAGTTTATCTTGTAGAAATAGTGAATAGAACAGTGGTTACCAGAGACTTGGGAAGCTAGGGGTAGGGGGAGAGGGAGGAGGGTCACCAGGTGCAAAGTTACAGTTAGAAAGGAAGAATAAATGCTGTTGTCCTGTTGCGCAATAGGGTGACTACAGTCAACAATAAGGTATTGCAGATCTCAACGAGGCTGGAGGAGAGGATTTTGTATGCTCCAACCACAAAGATATAATAGATGGTCTAGGTGATGAATATGCTAATTATTGATTTGATCATTACACAATGTATACACGTACCAAAGCATCACACCATGCCCCATAAATATGTACAGTTATTAAACATGAATATTATAGAAAATAATAAAATAATAACAATGAAGAAGAAAATTAATAATAAGATCACTAACTCACCACCCTAAGATAACTACTATTGATATTTTGGTGCCTACTCCTAGAAAGGGTTCATTCCCTGCTTTATGTATTTTTAATATTTTATCATATTATAGAAAGTGCTTTGTAAACTTTTTTCACTAACCATTATATTGTCAATTCTTATCCATATAAATAAATATATTTCTGTGACTATGAAAAAAATAAAAATTAAAAAAAATTTTAAATGAACAAGATAGCTGGCCTCTGCCCCCCAGAACAATGAATTATCTTGCCCAAATGTCAATGTGCTGAGGTTGAGAAACACTAGTGTAGAACAAAGCTAGGCATAAAATATGTGTTTCCCATTGGTATGTGCCATATTAAACTAAAGAGAGATAGAACTCTTTATTAAAGCAAGGGCAGTATTAGGCAGTTAGTAGAGAGCAAGCTACCACAAACTCAAAGAGCATAATGGCACATTGTTCTCCTTAGAAGAGCTAAGTAAACAAAGCCCATTTCAGCTCAGTTATCATGTGCTAACACAAATCAACAAGGAAGTATAATAGCAATGCAATTTGTTCCACATGATTATGGTTCATTTTGCTCAATAGGGAAGTCAGATTTGATGTTCATGATCATCAAGCACAAATCCTACAAAATGTATTTAATAAAAATGCAATGTATTTTTAAATGCCTTCATTAATTTGATTTTTCCCCTTTTAAAACAATAAATTTTGATAACTAAATCTAAGTAATGTTATCTCTCTGGGCTGCGGTCCTTCAGTTTTAAAGCAGAAGAGTTCTGTTTGGGGAGTCTTGTTCAAATCAGAGTTCCTGAACCCTTGCTGACACACAACAAACACTTTCCCTTGAAAGGAAACAGAATTGGCCACCTGAAATCTATGGTCAGTCATGAGCAAAAAAACTTCACTTTAAGAAGTTATCAAATCTCTATATCTAAAGGAGATTTGGTCAATAGCTTGCAGGCTTTAGATGCCAAAATTTGGATGTGGAAACACGGTCTGACCCTCCCTCTCTATTCTCAACCCCATCTATGCT
>JAQIFY010006058.1:0-10592 GCA_028533085.1 Varecia variegata
AGGAGGTTTGGGGCTGGTGTCAGGGGGGCGGGGGCAGGGCAGGAGGTTTGGGGCTGGCGTCTGGGGGGTGGGGGGGCAGGAGGTTTGGGGCTGGGGGGTGGGGGGGCAGGAGGTTTGGGGCTGGTGTCAGGGGGGCGGGGGCAGGGCAGGAGGTTTGGGGCTGGCGTCTGGGAGGCGGGGGCAGGGCAGGCACTGAGCTCCGTCTGGACGTCCGGGTCTGAGCTGTCTGCCGGCCACCCGGGCCCTGGGCTATGGGTTTGGCCTGGCAGTGAGGGAGCACTAGGCCCTGAGGCAGGGAAGAAGGTTCCGGAGTCAGGGGTCAGGCTCCAGGACCTGGCAGGTTAGATGTGTGGGCCAGGGGCTCTCACCCCGCGTCAGCCGACATGACACGCTGCTGACACGTCAGACCTGCGGCAGGGACGCGTGGGCAAGAAAGGGACCTGGCCGACGTCAGGCTGAGAGCAGGGTCTGGCCTGGTGGGGGTGGGGCACAACAGGAGCCCCCGGGGTCCCCGCAGGGACCTGGACAGGAGGGGAGAGGTCATGGCCTGGGCACTGTGGCAGGGACAGCACCCTGGACCCTCGGGGCGCCGGCGGGGAGGGGCGGACAGCGAGTGTGGAAGGAGCCAGTTCTCGGGGCTGCCCCCCCTGCAGCAGGTTGGCACACGTGCCAGGCACCGTGTCCTGCGTTTGCTCGCGTGGGGCCGCAGTGGCATGTGTGTGCCCACAGTGGCATGTGTGCGCCTGTGGAGGCCCGTGTGCCGCGGGCAACACCACCTTCTCTGCTGCCAGGAACGAGAGGCGGCGGAGGGCCTGGCAGGCCTCCCGGGAGAGCAAGCTGCAGCCCCTGCCCAGCTGCGAAGTGTGGTGAGACCCGGGCCCGGGGGTGCGCAGGGCTGGGCTTGGGCCGGGGGGTCGGGCCTGACGAGGCCTGGCCCCCTGCAGTGCCACGCCGAGCCCTGAGGAGGTGCAGAGCTGGGCGCAGTCCTTCGACAAGCTGATGCGCAGCCCGGCGGGCCGCAGCGTGTTCCGGGCCTTCCTGCGCACGGAGTACAGCGAGGAGAACATGCTCTTCTGGCTGGCCTGCGAGGAGCTGAAGGCCGAGGCCAGCCAGCACGTGGTGGACGAGAAGGCGCGGCTCATCTACGAGGACTACGTGTCCATCCTGTCCCCCAAGGAGGTGCGCCGGCGCCAGAACGGGCACGGGGGGGCCTGTGTCGGGCCCCTGCCGGGCCCCCTGACCTCGGTGCCGCTTCCCGCTTCCCGCAGGTGAGCCTGGACTCCCGGGTGCGCGAGGGCATCAACAAGAAGATGCAGGAGCCATCCGCGCACACGTTCGACGACGCGCAGCTGCAGATCTACACGCTCATGCACCGCGATTCCTACCCGCGCTTCCTCAGCTCCCCCACTTACCGCGCCCTGCTGCTCCGGGGGGCCTCACAGTCTTCCTCCGAGGCCTAGGCCGCACACCGGCCCCCCGTGGGCAGACTCTGGGTTACCTTCCTGCACTCAGGCCAGCAGGGGTGTCGGGCGCACACCTGAAGGCCCAGCTCGCGGGCGGGGGGCCCGGCCCTCCGGCCGCCCCGGCTCCGCCCCAGCCCCGGCAGGACCTCCAGGCACTGCCGGCCAGCCGTGCCTGGCGAGAGGAGGGGCCCTCTCAGGAGGCGCCTTGGACCCTGAGCCCCGCGGGGGCCTCCTCCCCAGGCAGCCGGCAGTGAAGACCTGCCTCTGCCGGCAGCAGGACCTCCAGGTGCCTCGTTTTGTAACGTGAGACTTTCCTACATGAGCTGTCTGCACCTCAGAATCAGGCTCAAGGGGACAGGACCCAATTTTTCTTTTATATGTTCATGGACTTTAAACCTGGAAACGTGTCCTTACTGTGTTTTATCTAAAAAAAAGAAAAACTGTTTTCATATTTATCTCTCTCCCCTCGTCCCCACCCCAAAATAGGATGTCTTATCATTGAAGATATTTTTAAAAGAAAAGTCTGTCCTGTGTTTCCAGGCTTGTGGGGAGATGGATGAGGAGGAAGCGCCCCAGACTCGGCCTTGGTGCGGGCCGGGGGCTCTAGCGCCCACTCGCGGGGATATAGCCTGGCGCCCTGCCCCGCCCCCACTGCACACCACGGAGCGGTGGCCTTGGCCTCCTGAGCCGTGACACGGGTCAGCACAGTGTGGCCACAGCACCTCACGAAGGCTTGGGACGCAGTGGGACGTGCCGCCCGGACCCGTGGTGGACAGGGGTCCCCAGCAGGTATCAAGGGTGTCCCCCGGAGGCAGGCCAGCAGGGAGAGTCCCTTGATGCTGGGCGCAACGCCATCTTCGTCACGCAGGCCCCTCCAGGCAAGTGCTCACCACTCCATTGTCCCGAATTTCTGGGAAGTCAAGCAATGTGAAGCTGGAATTGGCTCAGGGTCCTGAGACCCCCTCAACAGGGCGAACTCCACAGACAGGGTGCGGGACAAGCCGTCCTGGGGGCACGGACCCGGGCCCTGAGCTGCCCATGCCTGAGACGGTGGGGAGGACGGAAGGCAGGGGTCTGACCAAGGCCTGCGTGGGACCCCAGGGTCTGCGTAAACACGGGGCCCTCTCCCCACCTGTCCGCACAGCTCGCTGGGCCTGCACCACACATGCCTGTCCCCCGGTCCTTGAATCGTACGGCAGAGGTGACCTCTCTGAGGGTCAGTCGAGCTCTTCCCCAGCCCTGACCCACCAGGGCCCGGCCCAGCCGTTGCCTGACCCCAGGGAGAAGTGCTGTCCCACAGCAGCAGGGGACGGATAGGACACGGGGCCCTTCAGGAGCAAGGGCCAAGGACAGCGAGGTGGCAAAAAGAAACATTTAATAACGAGGGAAATGAGCAGAAAGGTGCACTCAGGCAGGCAGGGTGGGGCAGGGTGGGCTGCCTTCGGGGGCCTCCAGAGAGGCTGCGTCCGTCCAGGACGGGGGGCTGGCACTGGCCACGCCCAGGGCTGCAGGACGGCTGCAAGAGGGCTCAGCAGAACTGCAAGAAGTAGGCGAGCGGCATCCAGGCCGGGGGCAGGACAGGTCCTCCCGGGGCTGAGGTCTCCACCCACCCGCCGCGACTCCCAGGAGGCTGGCTGGGCACGGCCATCAGTAGTTCACAGTACGGACCCCGAGCCAGCCGGGACACCCACCTGAGAGCAGGGTCAGGGGGCGGCCTGGGCTTACCCACCTACCTTCCAGCGGTTTCCACACTCATTGCAGACAACGAAGGTGGTCATCGGCTCGTCCGAGCTGCGGGTCTGCACCTGCGGGGAGGGCAGGGTGAGCCCAGGGCCGCCTCTGCGCTCTGCTGCCGAGGGGCATCCCTGGCCTTGGCTGCTGCTGTGGTCCCTGGACCCCCGCGGGTGACCTGATCTGAGGCTGCCTGGCAACCCCAACCCTGCAGAGCTGAGCCTCGGGAGAGGGGAGGTGGTGCGCCAGGCAGAGCCCCTCGTGTGGCCTAAAGTGCCTCATGCTGGCCTGAGCCCTACAGGGCCCGGACTGGGCTGGGGGCGGGAGGGTCGCTGGTAGGAAGAGGCCCATGGGGGGGGGGTCCACGGGGGGGGGCTCGCAAGGGTTCCCAGTGGCGGGTGCCTTTCGGGAGGCCCGAGGGTGAGCCTCACCCCACAGGTGGGGCCAATTCTGACCAGCAGTGGAGGTGGGAGCAAGCCCGGCCCTGCATGGGCCAGGTCCTGTGCAGCCCACAAGGGAAGGCTCCCCTCACGAGCCCTGTCTGCCAGGTGCAGTGGCCACCTCGACACGCTCCTTTTACTAGGCCCCCGACATCTCTTGGGGTCCACACGGTCTCCCCAGAGTACCTCAGTGTCCTCCATGGCAGGGCCTGAGGGTCCTGTGACCACACCACCCTCCCACCAGCACCCACACTCATGACACCTCCTTGCCGGGCCAGGCGTGGCCCCCCACTTCAGCACCCTGGGACAGGGGGACCTACCACAGAGACACTGCCTGGGGCCAGGGTGCTGGGTAGGAGAGTAGGCCCCGAAGGGGACCGTCACTCCCTGGCCTCCTCGGCCCGAGGGGCTCAGAGACCCAGGCTCGGACCACAGCCCTGGCGCCACGTCCACCCGGCAGAGGTGGGGACAGGCATGAGCTCCAGGGGGGCGCCGGACACCCCAGCGCGGCTCACCTGAGTGTAGGTGCAGTTCTTCTTCCTGCACTTGTTGCAGGTGAACAGGTCCGTCTGCGTGCCGCCCGTGCGGGCCATCTGGTGCTCGCGGATGGCCTCCTTGGTCATGGCCTTGCGGATCTCCTTCAGCTCGTCGCTGGCCATCTCCTGCGGGGAGGCCCGGCTGTCAGCGCGGCTCCGCGGGGACGGCCCCCAGCCCGCCAGCCGGGCTCACCTCTGACGTCATCACCGCGATCTGCTGGGGCGTGATGGCGCCACACAGCACGTTCCGGCGCAGGTCGGGGTTCTTGGCGTCCTTCAGGTTGGAGATGCGGCTCCGCACACGGTTCTTGTACTTCATGTCCGTGTTCCCGACATCCCGGAAGATGCGTGCAGGCGTTTAAGGACCCATCTGAGGCCAAAGCGGCTGCCCTCCAGCTGCCACCCGCCACGCCGCGGGGCTGAGTCGGCTTGGGGGCTGGGAGGCTCTGGCCACACAGGAGTCGGCCTGCCCACCCGGCCCTGGTGAGCTGGGCCACAGGGCTGGGCCCCACAGACCCATTCCCGGCTGGCACAGAGCTTCAGGCTCGAGGCCCCGGGGACGGAACCAGCCCTCGGCCAGTGCAGGAGGCCTCTCCTGGGGCAAGGCTGCCCGACCGCCCAGGCAGGTGACCGCCCGGAGAGGGCCCTGGCAGCTTGGCAGTGGTGTCCAGCAGCCACCAGGGCGAGCCGGGCCCCGTGGCCTCCTGACTCCACCAGAAACCCTCGGCCCGGAAGCCCCTGCACAAAGGATATATTCCTCAATCTGTGCCGACAGACGCTCACAGTCCGCACCAGTGGCCACGTGGTCATCTGCAAGAGGGAGCCCTGACAAGCTGCCGCACCCACTTCCCTGCCTGCACCACCCCCTGGCAGCTGGAGGGGAGAGTCATGTCCCTGGGGGGCACTGCCCACGACCCAGGCACTCTGATGTCCCCAAAGACCTCACCCCCTCCCAGGGTCATGACGGTGGGCTGGGAGGGGAGGGCCATCTCTCTGGACGGAAGCCTCTGGGGGCAGGCAGGGTCCCGGGCCCCCGAGTCTGAGCCGTACGTCAGGGTCGGGGCCTGCCGGCACTCACGGTCCGTCTGCAGGGCGGCACTCAGCATCTCGCGGCACTTGTTGCGCACGGCGTCGCAGGTGACGGGCACAGGGGGGAACGTGGTCATCCTCGGGGTGGGTGGCGTCCTGGGCAGCTCGGGCCTCTTGCGTCTGGGGAGAGGTAGGGCCGGGTGGGCTCAGGGTGGTGCCCACCCAGCGAGATTCTGGTCCTGAGAGAGCAGACGCCCTGGCACAGTCCACACTCCAGCCCTGTGTGCCCGGCAGAGCCCAACTCCAGCTGTGAGCCTGTCCCCACCCAGCTGGCCAGGCGAGGGGCCGAGGTCCCTGTGGGCCAGGGCGCACTCCCCAAGCGGGAACAGGATGCCGGATCCTTCCCCGGCGACCGGCGCCTGGGCAGCTTTGCCAGCTGGTCAGCATGGGCTGCGCGGTTACTGCCGCCTCTTGGTGTTCACCCCCTCCGGGCCTCCTGCGGACACCTCTCCGCTGACGGCAGCTAGCTGCTGCCCGGTGGGGCACAGGCAGAGACCTGCAGCTGCCTGTGGGGGAAACAGGCTGGGGGTCGCCCAAGGCCGGATTCTGCTGTCACAGGTACCCCACTTGGCGTGCACAGACTGGGACAAGGACAGCCCTCTAGGGGCTGCCTGATAACCGGGCTCTGTCCACGCAGGGCCAGGCGGCTTCCCAGAGGAAAATCAACTCAAGCTGCGTGCAGGTGCGCTGCGGCCGCGCAGCCAGCCCTGAACCCAGAGCTCAGCCTGTCCTGCCCAGGCCCGGCCCCAGCCGTGCCACCCAGCGCAGTCAGGGCAAGGCAGTCTCTGCCCACAGCCCGACACTGAGCACCCAGCCTCCACGGCGGCAAAGCCGACTGCGCTCTGGTTGGCGGTGTCCTCGCTGCGCCTGCCCGGCAGGAGCCTGGAGCCGGGCACCTTTGGCTCTGGGCGAGACTCTGCAGGGAAGGGGCCCTCGGGAGAGACTGAGGGGCAGCCCGAGCAGGCCCATGAGAATTAAACCCCGGACGGAGTCTCGGGGGCAGGGGACAGGGGGCTCCCACAGGTCCACTCAGGTGTGCAGCGGCTCTCTGCAGAGGAGAGCGTCAGGGCGGCTCACTGACAGCCAGGCGGACCAGCCATGTGTCCCAGACCGTCAGCGCGCGGGACTCGGCCATGAGATGCAGCGTCCAGCGTGGGGCTGACTAACCCTGTGCGTAGCCCCCCGAGACAGCCCCTCCCTCAGAGCAGTGCCCAGGCACCCCTTCTCTGCTGAGGAAACAGGCTGGGAGGCAGGAGGGTGTGCACCTGCCTTCCAGGTGTGCTACCTGGGATCCGCAGCCTCTGAGGCATCCTTGGAGGACGACGTGGGCAGAGGTGTGCCCCTCCCCCGCTCCCTGGCTTTGGCATCTGAAGCATCTGCAGTTGCCCAGAAACAAGGGGACGGGCTGATCAGGAAGGAAGGGCAGGTCCCCCACCCGGGCGCAGCTTCAGCTAGACCACTAGCCCTGCCGCCAGCCCCGACCCCTGGCCCCGGCCCCCAGCACCCGGCCAAGCCAGACGGGGCCAGGGCCGGGAGCCCGCCAGGCCTTCCCGACTGCAGCCTGGAGGCCACCTCCCCGGACCCTTTCCCACACCCGCCCCAGCTCAAGCCGCCCACCGCCCGGCTTCTCTGGGGTCCACCCTCCTGCCTGTCCCAGCTGGACAGGCCAAACATCTCCCCCACAAGGCTCTTCCTAAACCCCAGCCTTCGGTGGAGCCAGGCCCGGGGCCTGCACTGGGCTTGTACCACGTGTGGCCCAACAGCCACGCAGGGCTGGAGAGAGGCCCAGGTCATGTGGCTGTTCCACAGGGTGTGGACAGAGCCCCTCCCAGCGTCCAGAGGTGGGGCTGCCCTCCTGCCCCAGGCAGGGGCATCTCTGTCACCCATCACCCCACTGTGCCCAGGAAGAGGCTGCCTTCTGTCCAGCTCAGCCCTTCCTTGGCCTGAGGCGGCCCCTTTGTTCCCTCTGAGCAGCTGCGCTGGCCCCACCTCCTCCCTCCCCCTTCCCCCTCTTCCTGGAGCATCTGGCCCTGCCCCCACCTTGGTGTGACCCCCCCCCCCCAGCTCAGCCCAGTCCCTCTAGGACTCCTGGCCACCCCCCATGCTTGTCAGCTCAGGTCCCAGCCTCCATTCTCTCCTCTCCCTGTTCTACACGGAACCCCCTCCCCAGCACACACCCTAGCCCACCAGCCACGCCTCCTAGGCCACCCTCCCAGCTGACATGACGGGCAGCCGCCAGTCAGCTCCTAGCCCCTGAGCTGGGCGCTTCCTGGCGCGGGGTTGCCACCACCCCGTTGCCAGGCGGCCGGCTCAGGGGCAGCACTTCTCAGGGGCCCCTTGCCCCGAGCTCAGTCGGCACTGCCCGACCCGCACCCAGCAGCTTCTTCCAGGACTTGATGAGGGACTTGGCCAGCGCAATGACCTCCTCGTCGGAGCTCTGCTTCCGCAGGGCGTTGACGGACATCCCGACCCGGGTGGACTGCAAGGCAAGCGGCCTGGTCGGGTGGCGGTGGGGGCCGTCCCAGAAGTCAGAGCCTCCCAGCGGACCCTTAGCGGCTCCCACAGGGCAAGGGCTGGGCCTGGCGGGGGGAGGTGGATGCCTCTCTTCATGGGTACTGTCCCGTTTGGAACCCAGGAGCCTTGGCCGTCAAGGACAGGATAGGTTGTCCTCGGACTCCCCTCCCTGTCTCATCGAGCACCAGAGAGGAGCAGGGACCCTCCCCTCAAGAACAGGTATTTGTGCCAACCAAGCACTGGGGGTGGGGGGCGGTGGGCAAGCCCTGCCAGGTGCCCTTAGAACTGCTGTCCCCTGGACTGTGCCCAGGAGCTGTCCCAGCCCTGGGGCAGGCAGGGACCTACCTGGAGCAGGTGCAGTGTGACAGGCATGGCCTTCAGCTCCCGCAGCAGGTCCATGGCTCCCTCCTGGAAGGAGAAGGGCGACCTTCATAAAGGACATTAGAACAGTGGACAATCTCACCTCCTCCTGCCCACTGCAGGGGACGTAAGGCAGTGACAATGTGGAGATTCCACCTGGGGCCAGAGGCAAGCCACAGTTCCTCCACCTGGAGACACCCAGGGCTCTGCCCACGTGTCCTTGTACCAAGGCAAAGGGCCCTTCCCACCCCAGGGCAGGGCGAGAAGGGAGTCCCAGTCATTGCAGGTCACGTGACTTCCTGACCCACATCTGTGGCGATGACCTCACAGGCCTGTCACATCAGGTCACAGACCAGACCAGAAGGGAATGCCAGCCCCCAGGCACAGTGGGGGCGTTGAGGACCACACGGTGCAGGTAGCCCAGGCTCACTCACTCCCTGTCTGTCCAGGCCCTGGTGTGCGGGGCCCCAGAGTGCCCCACCGGCTGAGAAAGGCCACCCAGGAACCTGTGTCCTATGCTGAGGCCAAACCCTCAGGGCACCTCCATTCCTGGCACAGCCACAGCCAACACCCGCAGGTCCTCCAGGCTTCCGGGTTATCCCCAAGCAGCCGCCTGCACTGTTGCAGCGGCCCCTGGGGTCCTCCTCACCACTCGAGCTCCGCGTTTCCTCCAAGAGCTCACCCGGGATGAGGCCGGGCACAAACAGGTCGCGCCTTCACTCCAGGCACAGTGCCTCAGTGTTCCTCAGGGTGCCGGGCCACTCACCCCAGGACCTTCACACCTGCCGCCCCACTGCCTGGAACACGCTCCCAGGGTGTCTACAGGGCTCATGCCCGCCCTCCCTCTAAAGCTCCGCTCAAAGCTTCTCAGCAAGGCCTCTCCTATGTAAAACTGCAGCTGTGCCAGGCGCCACCCTGCCCTTCTCCTCTGGGGGCTTCCAGCAGCCCCAGTCCCCTGTGGACGTACTGATGGTCTGCATGTGTGTGTCCTTCCCCACACCATGAGGTGAGCTGACCAGCCACTCAGATGTCCTGCAACCCACAGGCCATGGCAGGGGCTTGGCCTACCACCCCCCACGCCAGGTGGCAGCTGTCCAGGGTGCAGTCCCCTCCTCACACAACCCCCAGGCAAGCCCTACCCCTTGGGCTGTGCAGGGTCCAGCCTTCAGCTGAACCCCTCAGAGGGGACACGTGATCACCAGAGCCAAAGGCACTGCTCCCTGACAGCACCGCACACCAGGGAATGTGGCTTCCAGTGGGCTCAAGACCAGAGAGGCATAAAACCCCCAAATACAGCCCCCAAGTTCCCCGAGGGGCCTCAGGCACTGGAACCCACCAGGAGCCTCTGCTGGCTCTAACTCCCCACGCCACAGCAGCCCCCCTACTCTGCTCATGCTTTGACCAGACCTGCCCACCCACCCAGCCCTCCCCGGGTTCCAGCACCCACACTGGCTCCTGGCTTTATCTTTTGTGCTTTGTCTCCTTTAAGAAGGGAGGCAACTTCATTCTCTGCTGTCTCTGGAAACAGCTACGGATCCCTCACACACCCCTACTTTGTGCTGCCCACAGTCTCTCAGGGGTGTGAACACAATGGAGGAGGGCTGCTTCCAGCATGAAGGAATGAGTGGGAGCCCGCCCCCTTCCCAGTGTAGACCCCAGCCCAGAACCATGGTCAACAGGAAGCTAGGCTCGATCCTGCTCAGCCCAAAACGCTCTCCCCAGATCCCCACGGCAGTCACACAGCCCTGGGGTGGCTGCGCAAGCCATCAAAAGCCCGTGACTCAGCCACCTTCACCACCCCAGGCTGGCCCAGCAGACACACAGCTCAGCCCTGTCCCAGCAGCTCAGTCTGGGCGGGAGGGCACAGGTCATGTTTATTGAGCCAGCCAGGCACTCCGTATGAACCCCTGGACCCCTCCCCACCCCCATAAGGCAAGTACCATCTGCTAAGGATGCTTCTGTGGGAGGTTGTGGAGACTGCACAGGTTGCCAAGGTCATGGTGCTGGAATTGGACCCCCACTGGCCTGGTCCCTCCCAGAGGCCTCGTAAGCAGCCTCCGATGGCTCACTGTGGCCGCTGGACAAGAGGCCCGGGCTGCACAGTGAGCAGAGCTGGCCGGAGGCTCCAGTGCCCAGACACTGCCAGGCCAGGCTCGCTCGAGCTCCTAGGTCTCACACAGCAGTCTCTTTTCCAAGGGTGTCTACTTATCTACCCACACCCCAGTCGCTGCTGGCTGAGTCCTGGCTACGGAAGGGAAAGAATTTATTAGAGAAACCTGGTTCTTGTAGGGTGAGGACAGACAGAGAAGAAAATGGGCCCCACAGCCAGGAAAGGCCTTTGGCCAGCCTGTGAAGGGGGATGGCGCCGGCCAGAAAGGGGTGCAGGAGGCATTATGGCTCCAGGGAAAAGGGGTCCAAACTCTCGCAGGTGGCAAAGGGCATGGAGACCAATGGGGGGA